>JAAAKQ030375573.1:0-25576 GCA_010016005.3 Zanna intricata
GAGGAACTGAAAACCGGGCGAAATCTTTCGCTAGCCGTAACTCGCTAACAAAACGTTTTCAGGCATATGTTTATTCGAAACTTTTTTTTCTTATTTTTAGATATAGAATCCGTTTCCGAGAGATTGCCGTGCAGTTTTTATACAACCTGTATATATCATTACATTATTTCTTCACCCTTTATCTGATAAGCCTCCGAACTACCATAAGGTATTACTTCACAGGATGATATGTATGAATGTGAAGGAAGTTTAGTCTTGTAAAACCTCAGGTCGACCACTCCTGAGAAGTGTGGTTAATTGAAACCCAACCACCAAAGAACACCGATATCCACCATCTAGTATTCAAATCCCTAAAAAAGTTTTTTATCTTTACTAGAATTTGACCCTTAGAACTCTCGACTTCGAAATCAGCTGATTTGTCGCGATAACCACTAGATCAACCCTGCGATCATTATTTCTCCTACAATTGTTTAATTTAACACAAAGTTCCTATATTATAATTTTATTAACTTACCAAAAATTAAAAAAAGTTAGAATTATATAAATGATGAAATAAAACAAAAGGAAATTTTATTTAATAACAGTTCTTAAACAGGTTAAAAACAAAAATAAATATTGTGGTTTAATCTCAATGACAGAAGCAAGGCCGAATAACGAATAAAACCCTATTTTTTCACGATCACAATACTTTCTCTTAATACACATATTTCGAAAACAAGAAAATAAAATAATTCTTCAACAATCATTAAAGTTTAAATAGGTCAAAAGTAACATCATGTTATTTTCAATAAGCAATGTAAAAAAAATAAATTTACAAAAAGTTATATCACTGTTTACGTAACTTAAATTGCTGGGGAGGGGAAATAATAATTTCTATATTTTATTCCGAGTGCATCCAACCAGTAATAGAATGATACAAAAAATAATAATAATCATTTAAAAATATTATAAACAAACAATTACGACCTAAATCTCGAATATCCAATCTATACATTGCATTAGATAAATGACAGGGCATAACTGAACATCTTCGTCGATCGGCTGTTTTTAATTAGTTTTTTTTTAAAATAATAAAAGATACTAGTACAAATCCAGAAAAACGTATAATAATATTTAGCTAAAGAAAATACCTGAATGTTCACGATTAGTGTGCGCCAGTTACTTGGTATTAATTAACGACACAATCTCATCATGACTGTTGATAAAAAACTAGACTAGCATTACTGATTTCAAATAATACAGCCTGCTATGAAGCAATATATAATTATAATTCTAAATATAATCTTAAAATAGTAATAATACATTCTTGTAAAATCGGTACTTTTACAAAACATAGCGACTGTATCTAGCTGTCTATAAAAATTATGATTATTTATGAACTCGAAATTAAAATTATGAAAATATTACAATACATATAAGCAATATTATATCATTACATCAAATCCAAGAAAAAATGAATTATCTTAAAATTTTTTCCCAGTTAAAAAAAAAATAATTTTATTAACTGTAGCACTAGAACTGTTATCTTAGTGTTAACTGTTATATAATATCGATGGTTGTAGTTAGCCGTATTATCGCTAGAGCGCAACTCTGATTTATTGTCTACTCTGAATACTTTTAGTTAAAAAGAGAATTTAATCGTGTTTAAAATAAAACACTGTGTGTAGTACAAACATACAGGTTATTCATCCTACAATAATATAATAAATTGTAAAATATATATAGTTAAAAAAAATAGTTATTAGATTGTGTGTACTTGCAGGTTTTTTTTTATATGTGTGCACCCTGTTTGTAAATAACCTTAAAAATACGTTTACTTATCACTACTGCTATGATGTTCACCATAACAGCAGCTATTTTATTTTTTTAAATTTAACTAAAAAAAAATTATTTACTTTTAATCCAAACAATTTCTTCAAGTATTATCTCTCCGGTACTACCGTAAGGTATTACTTCACAGGATGAATGAAGATGATGTGTATGAATGTGAATGAACCGTAGTCTTGTAGAATTTCAGGTCGACCACTCCTGAGAAGTGTGGTTAACTGAAACCACCACCAAAGAATACCGGTACCCAGGATTTAATATTCAAATTCGTATAAAAGTAACTACCTTTACTAGAATTTGTACCTTAGAACTCTGGACTTAGAAATCAGCTGATTTGCGATGTCACTTAAACCACTACACCAACCCGGTGGGGCCTTCAAGTATTCTGCTAATATAAAACATCACTATAATCCACTTATAGTATTGCGATTTTCAGAGATTCGACCTTTGATTTTATACGTTATTCAAATAAAGGTAGAGATAACAGGTAATATAATTATAACATTTAGTTAATTATATTACTTCTAGAGTTGGCATCGTATAAAGTCACAAAACACATGAATGTCAAAATTACGAAACATCTACAAATATCTTAAAAATGATATAATTATACGTGCTGCGATCTACTTTCAATTATCAAACATTGAATTATATATACATTCGATCAATCCGTAACTAATATTCTATGAATGCAATATGGTCGATTGGGAGAAGCAACTTTACAAGATTTTCCCTCGGCCTCTAGTATAGACACCATACAATTAATACGAATCCCCGGACCGTTCCACAGGTAAAATTATCGCCACCAAACCACAAATAGAAAGGGTTCAATAAGCGTTGTAAGCGGCTCACACCCTAAACACCAGTAAGTTTGTCCAAAAACCTAAGAACCAACTTTATTCCATAAAGGGGGAATTTATGTGTTTCAATTATAATTTACGATACCGTTAATATCTTTTCCAATCAATAATATTTAAAATCAAATACAATGGAACAGTTTATTTGATCATGTTCGTGTCGTACAGTATAAAATCATATCGATAAATATTCATCCATTAAATAATTCCACAATAATAATAAAATAACAAAATAATTCCACATTAAATAATTCCCTTTCTCTTCTTGTGAAGTAATAAATGTCTATTTTATAAAAATAAAAAAATTAAAAAAACCGCAGAAGGAAAGAAAGGAAAAGACAGTATAGAAATTATCAGCCCACCGGGCTGGTCTAGTGGTTAACGCGACATTGCAAGTAAGCTTATTTCGAAGTCGAGAGTTCTAAGGTTCAAATGTTAGTAAAGGTAGTTAATTACTTTTATACGGACTTGAATATTAGAACGTGGATGCCGGTGTTCTTTGGTGGTTGGGTACAATCTCAGGAATGGTTGACCTGAGATTGTACAAGACTACACTTCATTTACATTCATTCATATCATCTTCTGAAGTATTACTTTACGGTGGTTCTGGAGGCTAAACAGAAAAAGAAAAGAAAAGCCCTAGCAGAAAAGATTCGTCCATCATTCGACGATCAAATAAGAATTATGAATTTTCCTTAAAACGCAAAAACCCGGCGTTTACATTATTTTTGGCCGATTCTCATTTTTTAGGATCCTCCAAACTTTCATAATACTTTTTGGATGTAGTTCATAGACTGAAATAATTACATATGTAATACGTTAATTTTTTCCATTATTTCTGTCAGCAATAGATCATGGAGGGTTGTTGCTAGCGCCCCAATTGGCAAGTATAACAACTTGATAGGCGGCGACGCTACCTGTTTAATCGTTAAATAAGTGTTTTCGACACCTTCCGTATCTTCAAATTCATTTTATTAGATAAATAATGATTCCGTATATACAATTATGTTTAAGAATCCATAATAAAAATGTAATTTTGTGCAGAAAACAGTTTTTCGATTAGCATTCATGTTTTTTTTTTTTTTTTTATTGGAGGGCATCAGTCTCATAGTAACAGCTCTAAAAATATTAAAACTTCACAAGTAGTCCGGCCGAGATAAGCCGATTCTGATCGGTTAAGAACGACAATTTTCATCAAATTTTAACATGTATATCTTAATTTAAATGAAACTGATGTAGTAGTTTGGAGTTCCTTCAGCCTCAAAATTTTATACATAGGCATATGTATGAGATAAAACACATGCCGTCAAGTATTTTTCATGATTTATTTAATATTTATATTGAACACTGTACACGCTTTTTAAAAACAGATATTTGTCTCCGAATTTATTTACAAAATAAGAGATCATTTTTTTTTTGTTACAAAGAAGATTACTTATGAGCAAGTATTACTTTATCTACATGGAACTCTACTGACAATTCCATCTTCATTTCTACAAAAAATGACATCAAAACACATTCCGTCTAACTTAAACTTTCATTTGATCATTTTTATTTCACCATCATATGAAATTCAAACTATTCAAATAAAAAAAATTTAAGTGAAAATTAGTAATTCATTAAAAAAAACTTTTAGCGTAGTTGGATAAAGTTATATTTTTTAGATGCTTCCATCTCTTTCGACAGAGCAGTTAAGTATGGTCAAAGCCACGTGTGTTTTCGATTGAAAGCAAATCGAGTAAAGATGCGAATTACTTGGTCTATTAAATATTTTCTATAAGGATCCCATTTTAATACGAGACATATTGTTTTTATCCTACAACGAATTCTACAGGATGAATTCAGTGAGAAACGAAATACTATCAAGAACACTATTTAATATTTAAAAATAAGTTGTGATGTATTTTGTTCATCACATCCCTTTCGTTGATATCTAGTATATAAATGGTTTGCAAAAAACATTAGCTCAACATAAATATGTTTTGGCATAAAGTTGTATGTAGAAAAAACATGTTTTATATTGAAATATAAAAGAAACTTCATAAAGTAGGAAAATGAAAGTTTAAAGCTAAACAGAAAGTGTTTTTATTTCATTTTTTGCATAGAGTTGAAGATGGCATTGTCTGTAGAGTTCCATGTTGAAAAAAGTCATATTTATTCCTAATAATCTTTTTTGTAAAAAAAAAAAAAAAGGAATATAATTTTGAAAATTAATTCGGAGACTAATTTCTGTTTTGAAAAAGCGTGGTTGTTTACGCGAACAATAGTGTTCAATACAAATGTCAAATAAATCATGAATGATACTTGGCTTCATTACACATCATTTTTAATTATAATTTCGAAAGCAATTCTTTTTTATCAGTGCATGCCAAGAACAAACCTTAAAAAGATGATGTTGCTATATAAATCAGAGGAGTAAATAAAATAATTTTATTATTAATGAGAAGGAAAGAGAGAACGAATGATTTTTTTAATGAAGGGATTCCCTAGACTGGAAAAAGCTGTAGGACTTTAGACTTAACCATGAAGCCAGAATTATTTCAGGGGGGGTTGTCCAAAAAATATTATTTACAGTAACATTTCTTTTTTAATTAAATTTATGTTACATTTAATAAAATATATCTGAAAACGTCAAAAAAAAGTTTATTCAGAAATAATATTGACTAAGTAATATTATTTTTCTTTCTGTAAAGCGACAAGAAATAAAATTAGTAACGAAACTTTTCATTTTATAAAAGATAAAGAAATTTCCATAAATCCTAAAGGGCATGGGTGAGTTCTCTATTATTCAGTTTCGGATTTTTTTTTTACGAATTTTTTACGAATAAGATTAAAGGTCACTGTCTCAAATTGTGGAATTTCTAGCAATTAAGCCGTAAAGTTTGCTTCTTTCCCTTCCAGAATTGGACGAATTCCAACTAAGTAACGAAACAGGTTACTGCCCGACTGTTTAAACCCGCCGGTCAAACTGCGAGCGTTTTATTGCGCTATTCTGTTTTAAACTATACCTCTAGACCGGTAAATTTACCGGTTACGTCATATTAGGAAAACGATGATATGTTTATATCAAATTTTAATTCATTAATCTTTCAAGGTAAGTTTCCTGACACCCTGGTTACGTGACTGGACTTCAAAAATACATATTTTATTAAGGGTACTTATTTTATTTATTGCTGATAGGGTGCTCAAATGTTTAACAATGTTTATTTTTTACTTTTTTATGTTAATAATTTAATGATTCAAATTACCATGACTTTCGTACCACATAAATAAAGTATGAATTACTTCTTATTCAAGAACTTAAAAAAAAAAATTTGTATATTTCGTTTAAGAATTAAATTTATTTCATGAAATAAGAACTCTTTATTTTATATTTCCAATTATATTATGAGTAAAAATTTCGAAACCGATTAAACAATTTGAAGTACCTTATTCAATATAATTTTTACTGATCTACTGTAAAAACTTCATGTTTATTCTATTATAAATTCTAACTATTACTTTTTCTTTACCTCCAGGACCACCGTCAGGTATTTCTTCAGAGGATATAGATGAATGATATATACCGTGTGTGAAAAGCCATGCTTAGCCGGAATTCGAACCTGGAACCTGCAGATGAAAGGCCAGACGCTACCGCTCGCGCCACGGAGACCGGCTAAGGATTACTTTTAATAATTTTTTTTTAATTTTACAAATATTTTTCGTAATTAATACGTTTAAGTAACCCAACTTTCAAGCATTTTCATTTGTTTTTTTAACTTATTGCGTTTCAAACTTTAATTTAAAGCGACTTGGGGGTAAAACAACAGCTACTATCATTTGACATTTCTTTCCCACATTTCTATATATCCAATAACATTTATACTATTAAGATGAATAATTTGATGTCTTTATGAAAAAATAAAAAGAAGAAAACGATGCGAACTTTCTCAAGTTAGATTATATAGATATTATCTACAATAAATTATAGAAAAATTCGAAGTAGATTAATTTTTCTTTATAAAATTTAATTTATTAAACGTCAATCCCCTCCCCCAAAAAAGAAATAACTATTAATTTAAAAAAAAAAAAATACTGTTAAAAAACGATGAATGTCAAACATTTTATACAGCTGATGCATCTCTCTTTTTTTCTGTTTAGCCTTCGGAACTACCGTAAGGGTAGTTTCGGATTACTTCAGAGGATGAATGAGGATGAAATGTATTAATTTGAATGAAGTGTAGTCTTGTACAATCATAGGTCGACTACTCCTGAGAAGGAATAACCTGTGGTTAATTGAAACCCAACCACCAAAGAACACCGGTATCCACGACCTAGTATGAAGCATCCAGGCTGAGGATCTGAATTTGGTTTAACATATACCAAATTTTATAATAACATAAAAAAACTTTTTTTTTTGTTTGTTAAAAAACCAATACGAGATCTTCAAACAAAGAACCGCGTCAAAAATTAAATAAAAAAGCAAGGGAGAAAAGAAATACTCCGAACTTAAAAAAAAAGAAACAAAAATGTAAATACAAGACAATATTATGGTAATTCTTAAAATACACAAAAATTCATCATTAGTATGAAACTGAGGTAAAAAAAAAACCTACAATCAACAACACAATTGTTAAAATATCTGTATATAATGAAGACGGTATTTTAATCTAAAAGGTGTGTTATTATAGCGGGCGGAATACCTTTAATATAATCTACAACCCGTAATATGTTAAACTACTTTAACAAAGCGCATTCCAGAATTAAAAATATGCACAGGAAGTTAAAATATGTAAACTAAAGTTGAATGGTACAGTTTTTTCTTCCTCTTTTTTTTTTTGTTGTAAACAGGAATCAACAAACAAGAGATGAATGACAAGAAACCACGTGATTTTAACGAAATCCATTTATCTGAATATAACTGATCTATTTCAGTAACACTAAAATTAAATACAGAATAAAAAAATAAACAAAAAAAAAAAATTGTAGACGTACAAATATTATGACTATTCTTTAATGGTGTTTACAAATAAAAATTCTTTACTACTAAATAAATAACAAAACATTTTATTTAATACCAAATGGATCATTCATTAGTACCACGGCACAGTAAATCTAATAAGCAAGTATTTTCATACTTGAACGTTCTATTTATTTAAATGGATTATCTTAATAATAATAAATTTAATTTTTAATAAAAAATTCAATGCAATTATCAATTAAAATATTAATCTAAACAATAGTTATTATTATTTAACTAATCAATGATAATAATAAAAGAAAAAAAAAAGTTAAATATCTAAAGAATTTATTAAACGCAAACAAATAATTATCACAAAGTCTCCTTCATGAAAAATATTTAATTAAATTTATTCAATATTATCACCGACTAAAAAAGGCAATAACCTTAATACAATTGTTTTAACTTTAACGATTAATACGATTACTAATAATTCTAAGAAAGATTACAACATAAATATATTTTAATAATATAAACAAATATAAAAATTATCACAAGTGTCAATTATCAGAAAAATTCATAAATTTTCACATTTAAATTATTTTTGTAAAACGCTGTAAAATTAAATTAACTTTGTAATCGCGACGATGTTTTATTAATTTTTTGTTAACAGAAAATCGAGTAATAGAGATTTTGTTACAGATGGTAAGATCCAAATGCTTTACACAGTGACTATCCGCTTTTTCATTTTTTTTTTACCGATTAACCCTGGAATGTCAACATAAGTAAGTAAATTATCTATGCTGGTAACAATGAACTCCTTCCACATCAATCGTTGGAGGTATGCGCAAAAACAAAACATTAGCTACGCTTTCCTATCAATATTATTTGCCATTATTCAAAAGATTGCAGGAGCGACCTGAAATGATATATATCATTACTGAAATGGCACAGCCATTTTTAAGTTACATGCATCTCATGCCGAGATTAATGGGTAAAAATAAGAAATTATGCGGTTTCCCGCCTTCTTCATCTTCTCTCTTTGTCTGTTTAGCGTCCGTAAGGTATTACTTCAGAGAATGAATGCGAATGAAGTGTAATCTTGTACAATCTCAGTTCAATCACTCCTAAGGAGTGTGGTTAATTGAAACCCAACCACCCAAGAACACCGGGATCCACGACCCAGTATTCAAATCCGTATAAAAGTAACTATCTTTACTAGGATTTGAACCTCAGAACTATCAACTGATTTGCGATGTCGCGTTAACCACTAGACCAGCCCGGTGAGCTTGACTTCTTCACCCAGCCGAACAAATTGTAACGCATCGGCAAGGAAAGCCCGCCGAAATGTAGGAGATTTAAACTCTAATTGCGACTATATTAACTATGTCACCACAAGGGCGAATAATTTGAATGATGGTCATCATTAATTTCAGCGTAAACGATTCTGAATGATGACCTCTTGAGTTTCAGATGATTTACATATGTCACAATTGATTGGGACACAGCAAAGAGCGAAAAGCAATAAATTAATGTATTCTTTCTGAGAAGAAACAACACATCGAATGGGTTCCCTCTATTAGATAAGACATGCTTTTTCTGGTTGTCGGGTAATTTCTTTTCATCTTTTAACACCCCAAGGCAACTGGATTCGCCGTTAGACATTACGCAGTCGCCGTGGATGTCGTGACAGCAGATTGACTACCAACCCCCCCGTCATAGGTCCGGAAATGGACCCCTCATCGAGGTCTCTCCGGTTTCATCGAGACCCTCCGACTCCCCCCCCCGATCACGTTTCTGAGGTGCGGAAGAGCCTCTTCTCCAGATCGTTACCCTACCCGGCCATACACGTATCCCTACAGAGGGGCAGGTTGGCGGGTAATTAGATTTGTATAAGCCCACTGTCTTTTGGAAGTTTTTAAAAAAGGTATCTTAATTTTAAATAAGGTATTTTTAAAAAGGTTAAAGTAGGTACGAAGAAATCCTTTACAAACAACTGATATCGAATACATATAAAACAATTAAAGAATTTTTTTTTCTATAAAAAAAATTGGTAAAACATTTTTTGAACAAAGAAAAGAGATCAATATAAGCCATTTACTTTATTTTTCTCATAAAGTTTTATTAGATAAGTCAAATAGATACAAGATTATTTGACGATGTTAGTAGAACGGAACGCAAGGGTGGCGGGAGTTTGGATTTCCTCCATACAATTTGCAGAGCCTGGACTGATGTCCTTTGCTGCTGTGTCTTTCTTGTATCGGGCGGGTCATTGTTTTTAACTGGCGATTTTAGATTATAGTTTTAGTTTATGGACGAATTTGGTATTTGCGTTTCGTTCCTTTGGGCGTTTGGAGAAGTTCTGGGACTAATTCGGGAGGCTGGGTGTGCAACAGCCCGGTGATCCCGACGTTATTCCCCTTCAGTCCGTCCATTGAAGTCCTTTCGGCTGCTAGCGCCTTTCGGGGCCCTAGCATTTGGCGTAAGCAAAGCTTTTCCTCTTTCCGGAGGGAGTCGCATGTGCTGGCTGAAGTAAATTGAAGTGTGAATAGGAAAATGGGTGGTAGGTGAGGAGAAGGTTGACATCTTCCCCAGTTTGGCTGCCTTTTCTGCTGGTCCCTGTTAGCTGAGGTGATGGTTTGGCTAAAATCGCGGTTAATTGCCGATGTGAATGTCCCTCGAGGCATTGGCATCGGCGACATCCCCGAAGGTCGTTTGATGACTGTGGTGTTATCAAACCGAGGTAAAAGACGACCTCCGGTAGAGCCCATCAGGACTAGGAACGGAGGGGGTGGTTGTGGCTACGGTAACGTCACTTGGCGGGCGTTTTTCCCCTCGGGGGGGAACTCGGATGGCCATTGTTAGCTGATACGATGTTAGTGACAGAGAGAATAATAACAAATACAAATTATTGTGCCGTTGAAGATTTTTAAGGATATTTATGACGAACAATTGACTGATACAGTCGAAAAAGATAATGCAATAAAAAAAAAAAACAAAGAAAAGGAAATATTTTGGCGCTGAAGCCCATAAAATAGAAATAGTACAATCAAAAAATATCGGAAGTTTCAAGAAAAATGGATTTGCTTGGATAAAATAATAATTCAAAATAAATATAAAAAAATTCCACGGGAAAATACACACATCCAAGATTATGTAATCGTAGATGTGTTGCAAAACCCATTGTTTTAGATGCAGTATTTCATTTAACCAGAAAGATAAGCAATGCAATGGACATGAGACGTTTAATAAATAATTCTATATATAACTAAAACTTTCGACTTCAATCATTAAAAAAAAAAAGATTAATGTGTAAGTAGGAATTAATCAGCGTATGAGAAATTTCCTTATGGTGGTTCAGTATTTAACTCTGAGACTGTAAACAATTTGTCTGTTAATGAGTGGATAATAGCTTGGAAGCGGTGAAATTGTGTTATTAAAGAAGTAATTAGGCTCAACATAACTTATTATTGATAAAAATAAATTTAACGAAGAGAGAAGGTAAATTATTCTAATTTACCGTTAATGCAGGCTTTTTTTTAGGACCGGAACCGGGATTCTTTGTATAACGTTACCCATGAACGTGACATTAATTAAAATTTGGTACATCGATTTATTCTAACGCCAAATATCTCGAAAGCAAAGTTCATTAATTCCATTATCTGAAGGAATTCAACCGATCCCGATAAACTTACTATCGAATTACACACTAGCGGAAACATCACAGATATGACAGTACCTCTTGCGACAGCATAGAACGAGCTGATAAATGTAAATAAATATTTGGGAACTGAATTATACAATAAGATGATCTAAACTTAACACATTTCTTAAATAAATAAATAAATTGTGTTTTTAAGCATATAGATCTCTTAAATCTCAGATGATTCATGAAGTTAAATTTATATAAACCCATCGAGTTTTGCAAGTTTTTAAAAAATGTAGTTACAAAGAAATTCTTTACAAACGATTGATATCCTATAAATATAAAACAAAATTAGAATTCTTTTTTTCTATAAAAAAATTGGTAAAAAATATTTTGAACAAAGGAAAGATGATCAATATAAGTATTATAAATTTTACAAAAATGTGTATGTTTTGTAACAAATATCTACAATCAATTTTAGTGCTTGGTAGATATTACTACATGGGAATTAATATTGAAGACTATTATTGAGCTTTTGTGGTTCAATTAAGATGCGAACTTTATTAAAGTTGATTAACAAATTAAACTTTATTAAAGTAGAAGTTACAAATATCATCTTTTACTATCCGAGGTACTAGTAGATAAAATTAAAATTATCAGTGCTAGACAGTTTTTCATAAACAACACTTTTAAACACCGTGCTCATTAAAAAAAAAAAATAACCTGGACTGGTTTTTTAGTAAAATATTTTATCAGAATATAAAACTGAACAGAAATAACGCCAAATTAAACATTTTTTTTTTTTTTTAAATATAACATTTACTAATTTATATGTAAACGATCAAGAAGGCAAAGACTTTAACATATAAAACAGAAGGCGATGAAGTAGATGTAGTAATTCCTTATGTTGTAGTTAATATAAGATTAGCATAGAACAGAAAGAGCAAAGAAAAGCAAGAAACCGGTCAAATCACTAATGACAAAAAAAATAAAACATAAAAAAAAAAAATGTTCCGGACGATTTAAAATTTTTTAATAAACAGCAGTTTTGAAAAAGGTGATGGAATATCTGCTTTGTTGTGGTAGAAGATTGCGGAGCCATTCACAACTTCAGAGTTTCGTACTCTCTTTTTTTTCTGTTTAGCCTCCGGAAAACTACCGTAAGGTATTACTTCAGAGGGTGAACGAGGATGATATGTATGAATGTGAATAAAATGTAGTCTTTTACAATCTCAGGTCGACCGCTCCTGAGAAGTGTGGTTAATTGAAACCCAACCACCAAAGAACACCGGTACCTAAGATCTAGTATTCAAATCCCTATAAAAATAACTACCTTTATTAGGAGTTACTCAGAGTTTCGTTCTGCCACATCTTAACATTACTTTTTCGATCGAAGAAAAAGCTTTATTATTAGATTATGCATCTTAATTAATCCATAAAAATAATAAATAAAACCATTATTAATATATTTATTTTTCTTTCATTACTTTTTTCTAGTTCTCATAATGTGAAACTACTTTTTCACTTTATTTTTTAATTGTATTTTTTTGTAGCCTAACATTTTTAATTTTTTGAAAAGTCTGACATATTCATGCAGTCTTTATACAATATTTACCTCTAAACGGCAACAAATTCCTTAGCCTCTTAAACTACCTTTTGCAAATTGAAATTTAAATTAACATTGTAACAATAAATAAATCCCGATCGTATTAATTATTAAATGAAAAATATTGAAAAAATTCTTAAAAATAATCTTAATAAATCAAATCTATTTTTTTCTTTTACTGTTTAGCCTCCGGAACCACCGTAAGGTATTACTTCAGAGGATGAATTAGAATGAAGTGTAGTCTTGTACAATCTCAGGTCGACCGTTCTTTACTAGGATTTGAATCTTAGAACTCTCGACTTCGAAATAAGCTTATTTGCGATGTCGCATTATCCACTAGACCAGCCCGTTGGGCAAATCAAACCATTTGAAAGTACTTAAAAATAAATTAATTCTAATAATTTTCAAACTACATCAATATCTGAACGAAGTTCAATGTTTTTTTTTTTTTTTTTTTTTGACAATAGTGTTCTAGGGTTAAAACGTACACAACAATATTTGAACCTGATAACCAATAATCACAAATAATTATTATTATTGTAATATATAATGCCTAACATAAAATATTTTAAATAGAAAACCAAATCTGGTTATCTGCAAATCACGCCTACGGTGGTTTTTTCAGGATGACCTACCTCAAATCTAGTAAATAAGAAAACTCGTTTGAGTTAAAAATATCGTTTTTACATCAGTTAACTGTGGTAAACGTGGTTTCTCGAAGTCAGTTAATTAGTAATCTCGTCTAGTATATTAATATTATAATAAAACTGTATATATTTTAATTTTTCAGTAGAAGGTAAATAAAATAAAATTAACGGTTGACAACACAAAACAATGTAGTACAATAAGTTACAGCATATCAATAGATAAAATTTTAGCAGTACAAGTAAATCCGAAGAACAGAACTACTATCGTTAATAAGCTCAAACATAAAAATATAGTAATTAAAAAGTTGATATATTAAACAAAACCTTTACCGACAACTAATAATTACCGAAACAGCTTATGTGGCCTACATTTTATTAGCATATTGTAAACAATATCGAACGATTCGTTGCCAGATAACAAAATGTGAAAAATATGTCGTTAACATGAACGTTATGTAATTGCAGAAAAGAGTTCGAAAAAGATTAAATAAAAATGAATGAAATCAGCAATAAAAAGATCAAGTATTACGTAAACCGTAATAAGTGAAGTGTGGTGTAAGTTGAATCACGAAGGTGCGGTAAATTAAGAAGTCCAACCGAATAATGTAATATTACGAATGAAAAATACACTGTTGTATAGTTACGTTGTTTATTACAAGGCTCTATAAATAATGTGAAAATAATAACATTTCATTATGCATTCTCACAATAATAAATTAACAATGCTCAACAGCAACAATTTAATTAAGCGAATTCCTACTGCAACAGTGCAATTAAACGAATTCTTCACGGCAATATTCAAATTAAACATTAGTTAAAATAAGCTAATTCATTCGCTAAAATTTAAAAGATTAATACCTTAATGTTCTTTTTTACAAACGGGTCTAAGTTCAATAAGTTTGAATTTTTTTTTTACTCACCACGGTAAGGTTATTAAGTTCGCCGAGCCAAGCGTTAAGGAGTCGTTCCGGATCATCCGGATCGGATTCTGGATCAGATTCCACCTCCGAATTATAGGAGGAGTCGTCCTGCGGTTCCATCCTAACCCTAAACATAAAAATATATATAAATTAAAATTATACAGATTGTAAACAGAAAAATTACAAAATTAGACATTCCTATAAAGTTTTACTTATCACTGATTATTTCTGACTTTTGAATACTTCTTAGTACAGGTAGAATTAATTATACTTGTAAGAGCAGTTAAAGAGTTTTCGGCAAAATTCTTAGTTAAACGTAGGTAAATGAAGTCGGCTTTGTATTTATTTACCTGTGATCAACAAAAATCGGTTTTTAATACATCCGTCTCCTATAACATTCCTTTTTCTGCTCTAAGTAAAATCTTCAAATAAATTCCGTTAATAATTATTTTAAACAGATACTGAAATAATAACAATGAGAAACCCTTTATAATTGTTAAAAAAAGATAGAAATTAAAAACTGAACACCCTTTTCAATTCTTTAAGAATAACTATAAGTAAATAAAAATAAAAATTAAATACATAAATAGAAAAGTAAAATGTAAAAAAAGACAAAATATAAATAATTAAAATAAAAGCAAATTAGTTTTTAAAAAATTTTTTACTTTCAACCTGTATGTGTAAAAAAAAACTAAAAAAAAAAAAAAAAAAAAAAAGTAAAGCACATCTTACTTCGATACACGACTGTTTTAAATGTTTATTATATTTTTCTGGGTTATTCATATTTAATAATAATTAATTCTATTATTTCTACTGATGATGAACAGCCGAAATCCCTATTTAAATATAATCTTATTTTCAAAAAAAAAAAAAAATGATTCGATACGATGATGAATGTTTGTCATAACTATTTTTATTTTAAATTAGCTTTTTTTGAAGGGGAAGGCTTAAGAAAAAAGTTCCCAAAACCCGATTGCGGTCATTAAGATTTATAAAATGTATTTCTGAGACTTACGGAAGTCTATGGATGTCTTCAAATAAAAGACAATGAAAATAAAATTAATAATGTTTGGTTCGTTGCTTTCATTTCAACACGTACAAGGGCGTAATCGTAGTAACTAGTGGCGTGTACAAACGGTGGTACGGATTCAAAGTAGAGATATTGATTCGGAGTGGAATTAAATTTGTAGCTCATATGTTTTAAGTAACGTAAAATACTGAAAAGACTAAATTACTAGTTCAACGACTTAAATTCTTCCGAAAAATAAGTCTGAAATTTAATAAAACGGAGAACGAACAAAACCTTTTAATGAACTCGGGAATCTTAATTTTTTATTTGCCAAATTACTTATACAAGTCCATACATAATGGACAGGGCACAAAATTTATAAGCTAAAGCAATTCCGATGTTAATATAAATTCCATTTGTTTTTGCCAATGTCCTTAGTAATAATATTATATATTCAACGAATTTTTTCCTACCAGTTAATTAAAATACATAAAACTTACAGTAAAAATAACGCGTTTCGACGCTAGCATTATTAAAATTACTAAGGAATCTTTTGTTATAAAATTAAATTAAAATATTATATATCTTTTTACATATTTATCAAAATATATATACTTTTACCAAAATAAATAATTATTTTTCGATTGATTACATTAAAAAAAAACTTTTTTAATACATTAAATTTATAAATAAAATGACTAAAATTTATTTAAATAATAAAACCTTCAAATATAACCAATGTGTTATAACTTTTTATATGATAAATTTGAACTATACAGCGTTTATTATACTTAATCATTATCTTTTATTTACTAATATTTGTTGTTTAATAATGTAAAAATATCAAAATGCATTATTTTATTTATTAACTTTATTTTCTACTGTGTATATCCATCGGGATGCTAACCGATGTAAAGGAAGGAAGGGCATACCAACAATTGAAAGAGGAAGCTCAGGACCGAGTGAAATGGAGGAAGTCCAGCTGATACCTGTTTGAAGACAGATACACAAAAGAGAGAGAGAGAGAGAGAGAGAGAGAGATATCCACTAAATAAATTTGTTTAATCTTCCTAAGAATTATTAATGCTGTCGATATTTTCTTTAAAACTAATTATTTATCCTTAATTAAATAATATTTTCAATATATTAACTATATTTATTCGTTTGCGTCTACACATGCGAACGCCTATACATAAAATAATAAACATAGATTGATCCATTGATTGCATGTTTTATTTTCATCGAGACATCCACATCAGTATTGCAATTTTAATTTATATGCACAAAACTTATAAATTATAATATTTAAATTGTTACCCAAAAAGAAGAAGATTATTGTTTTATTTGATCAAGATAATTAAAAGAAAGACGTTGGGTTTTTAAATCGAATTCCAATTTATTAAGTAATTTTTTTTACTACACTAGCTGCAGAGGCCTGCCTACGGCATACCTTCCGCAAGGAGGCCCTGTGGGCGGCGTCTCGGAATGGGATTATTAGGTATCCAAAATTGATTACCTCTTACGTAAAATTTTTTTTTTTGAAAGATATAAAGAAAGTTAAATTAGAAATTTAACTTTAGAAATTTATACTAACGAAGCATAATTTTCCGCTAGTGATCGGTACATTCCGGTGCCTACTTTTATTTGGTTTATAGTTCATTATTTTATGAAGAAAACGATCACGTAAAAAAAAAAAATGAATATATATTTCGCATTTAATATATAACAAATATACTTCTGACCACCACGAGATATGTACTAACAAACCGGGATTTTATGCTAGTGATCGGAATATTCCGGTGTTAAGCTAAGAGGGACGGAGACACAGTAAACACATACAAATGCATTTTAGTAGGGTAGGATAAAGCGAGGTTTTCTGTAACAAAAAAAAAAGAAACCCTAAAATTTCTAGTTTGATGTAAATTGAATGCAAATACTATAATTTTTAAACGATTTGTATATTAATTAAACAAATTTCTTCATATTAAATTTTATAAGCAAAATAATTCCTGAATGAAAATTCTGCGATGAGAGTCCGAAGATTTTTATATCGAATAACAAAGCAAATGTGAAGAGAAAGTAAAATGTATATGTACAGGAAAGCAATATATTAACAATAACGTACACAAAAAAAAAAAAGATTACAGAAGACAGGAAAAACAATAAACCTAAATGAAACCGGCTTATGACAAGTAGTTTGTTAACTACTTGTTAACAAAATACTTAATAAATCTTTTATTAAAAGATTTATTTATTTTAGTTTATAATTTTACCGGTTATTAAAAATTTAATTTTTATATTCGACGAACGTTAATACGATTCACAACGTTCAAAGGCACGTACCTATATACGTAAAGCAAAATTCAACATTCAAAAAACATACAAACACAGAAAGAAGATCATGTGTGAATAATTAAATTCGAGGTGCAAGAGAGTGAGGACTGCAAACCAGTTGTCCGGCGCCAGGCGGACGCTGCGCGACACACGTTTGCAGCACACCTCCTTACCTTACAAGGCAGCCCGGTCGAATAGCCTCCTTCCTTAACGCGCGCAACCCGCGTAACTTAACATTGCAGACTTGCTGATTAACTAGCGAACAAGCTGCACCGTTTATTCCTTAATCTTATCTGGCATATACATCAAGAAAGGTGATTCGGTCTACATATCCTTTTATTTTAGTATCTAATTGTAATTTCACTATACGATAAGCGCATAAATACATCACGAAAACTCTCCATTATTTTAAGTTTAATTACGAGTTAAGATTCTTTACCCCTTTAAATAAAATGTTCTTTAAATTATAAATAGTATGCGGGTAAACTGTAATTAAATGTATTCCTCTTCATAATAAACTTCGAAAAACGTCCAACGAAGTATAATAGTCTATTCAAAATAAATAATCCAAAAAAAAAGAGAACCAAACAATAATTCTGTAATAAATAAAACAAAATGTAAAAATATACATATACATACACAACGCATTTATCTAACGTGGCTAAAACTTATTACGGTTTAAAACTGCCAATTCCAGAAACATATTAAAATACATAAAGAAAAGGATAATTCTGAGAAAAAGAAAACTTATTTTATCATTAAAAAATAAAATTCGTGAAAATAATACACACAAGTATCGACACATAAAATTAAACTACATTATATTGTGACAAGACCGGTATAACGGACTGTATAACGGATTCCTGCTGGTTAAGAAGATAGTAGTACACAATATAATAGTGGGAGGAATCCAAAAAGGGACTAAAAGGAACAGGTCCGTTTAACAATGGTCCTTTGTAATACTGCGTATTGACACACTAAACACTTGTCGTTCTGTGAGAAGAGTTACCGGACCCAGGCTAGGAATGCGTGGGAATGAAACGGCTCGGTCGATCATTCTTACGCTCAACCGGGGTCCGGTCCGGCAGGTAAAGAGAATAGGAGTATAAATACACAGAAAAAGACCAGTTAGAAATCAGTTCCGCGACAAGAGTCTGTGATTTGAGACTGCGAGACGTCAGCCAGTGAAAGTATTAAGCGAGGAGGAGAGTGAAGGAGCGAATTTCAAAGTCGGCGCGATTAAAGTGACGCACAAGTCATTCAGAACAAGTTGTTCGGTGAATTACTGTAAGACTATAAGCGAAAAAGATAATGTACTAAATTTCATTAATAAACTGTTATATAGTTTTGTTTGTAAACAGCAGTAAAAGAACATTTTACTTATCTACTGTACTATTGTTGTTAATTCAAGACTAGTGGTTAAATGTGTTAAGATAGCGGTCATGTAAAGTCTTGTTAATAGGACTGAATTCTGGTTTCATTACTTATCTATCTGTGATTAAATCCTGACGATTAATTTTTTTTTTTTTTTTAACCTCTGGAACCACCGTTACGGTATATCTTCAGAGGATGAGATGACTGAATTGTAGCGTGTGTGAAAAATGCCATGCCTGACCAGGTTTCGAACCCGGGACCTCCGGATGAAAGGCTGAGACGCTACCACTGAGCCACGGAGGCCGGCGACGATTAATTTAAATTCTTTCTTTGTCTGTTTAGCCTCCGGAACTACCGTAAGGTATTACTTCAGAGGATGAATGAGGATGATGTGTATGAAAATTGAATGAAGTGTAGTCTTGTACAATCTCAGGTCGACCATTCCTGAGAAGTATAGTTAATTGAAACCCAACCACCACTAAAGAACACCGGTATCCACGATCTAGTATTCAAATCCGTATAAATTTTTTTTTTTTTTTTTATCTTTACTAGGAGATTAATTCTGTTTTGTATGTAATCTCGGTTTATTATTATTATTGACATTTAATATTATTATTGTTTAGAGTTGTCATTATTATCATTATGCTAATTTTTATTGTGAGACTTTTTTACTGTCTTGTTATTATTATTGTGGTTGTGATTACTGTACTTTTTTTGTTATTTGTTTTAAGATTGTCGTACCATTATTATTATTGATTTGTCTGGTTTTACTTATGTTTTTAAACCAATTAAATGTGATTATATAAACATTTTCAATTTTCAATCTATCAATATCCTGATCGAGCTGCGAACACACGACAATATGTATAATGTAGATTATAAATAATTATATTTAAATACATTTTAAAAACTGATGATGCGCTATCATGGAAGAATCGTTTATTCTGTTAATATTTATTCTTTTTTTTTTTTTTAAATCCTAAAAATGCTTCAATTTAAGATAAAAAATCTGGCTGGCAAAAGTATTACATGATTTTCCCAGCTACTAATATACAAATTAAAAAGTTAGAACAAAAAAACATTTTTTCCAAAATGTTTTATAATTTTAAAAAATATATACTTTTCTTAATAGCTTTATATGTGAAATATAAACTTTCAAAATAAATTTGAAAAATATTTAAACCGAAGGGAGATAAAACAAAAGAACAAAAAAATATATATTTCAATTTTAAGAGATGGGGGGGGGTTGATTTTGGAAAAATAATCTTTTAATTATGCAAGGTACCAAATTTTTTTTACATTTTTTTTTCTGAAATGCCTCTGAAGAAATTAGAAATTGGTTTTTTCACGATATCCTCACTCTCTTAACGAATTTTGAAAAAAATAAATACCTCCTTGTATGAAGAAATAAAATTTGAGCCAAATTTGAAGAAAATCAGTTTGGTCGATCTTGAGGTATAAAGCTAAAAGTAACGCGACCCAATAAACGCACATTCATGCATATGACTTTTTAGTCTACATAAACTACTTGGACCCTAATAAAACGTAAAGATATAAGAAAAAACTCGATACCCTGTCTTTCATGAGCACCATACTTTTCCTTTAATATAAATATTCTAGCTATATTTGCCGGAAAATTAAAAGGAATAAAACTTTTCTTAAATTTTGGAATAGTACTTCCGTTTATTACAGCTAATACACCCGAATACCAATATCTCTCTTTTTTCCTATTTAGCCTCTCGACCCACCGCAATGTATTACTTCAAAGGATGATGATATGCATGAACGTAAACGAAGTGTACGTCTTTTAAATTCTCAGGTCGACCATTTCTGAAATGTACGGTTAATTGAAACCCAACCACCGAAGAATACCGGTATCCACGATCTAGAATTCAAATCCATACAGAAGTAACTGCTTTTATTAGGATTTGAACGCTAGAACACTCGACTTCTAAATGAGCTAATTTGCGATGATGAGTTCACCACTAGGTGGATTGCCCGTATACCAATAGCTTACATTTAAACAATATAAATGCTAAGTGTTATAACTATAATAGTTGTATGCAAACCCACAAGTCATCCGCGAAAATTACACAGCGGGAGTAGAGGAATATATATATTTATTATGTAATACTAACCTTATAAATATCTGTTGCTTTTTAATTTAATAACTGAATAACAAGGATTACTTAAAAAAAAAAAAAAAGAAAAAAACACGCTAAACGACTAAAGCATCGGATCGAAACAAAGAAACTTTTATGTTTATTTATAAACACAATCGAATAAACTTACTTTAACAAGGTACTAAAATTTAACGAACAATTACACCAAACTAACTAAACAAAACAAATATTTTATCTTCACTACACTCCACCTGAAGTTATATAGTGTATTTTATTTAATTCACGCGACTAGTGAAACCTTTTCTAATCTATGTTGAAGGTTCACGTACAGAATAAAATAATACAAAGTTCGCCAGAATACACACTACCCTATCGCGGACTTTCCCATGAAACAACATGTTATATTAAGTTTGAATACAAGCCAAGAAAAAGGTCACCAACAGTTCTAAGATGAATAGAGTTAAAAAACAACTCGTGTTTATTTTTTCCGTATTTGCTCAGGATTGATCAAAATACTAATGAATTAAAATAATAACAGAAAAGCATGACATAAACACTTGTGAAGGAACAAAGCGAATTTCCATTTCGGTATTCTGAATGATTTTTGTGCTCCTTTACTGATTCTGACCAAATCGAATTCAATAAAAGTTTGCATAATAGTTTCTTACTATTTAAAGCCAGAGCAAAGGCTTAAATATATTAAGGAAATTAACCAAGAGTGATATTTTTAGTACTGAAAAAGGTTAATTTTCAGCCGACTTTACGTATAGTTTTTCAATATTACACAAATCGGGATACACATTTATCTATTTTTGTTCATTTTTAAAAGAATAAAAATGGCGAACAATTAAACATAATAGCCTTTTCGTACAAGGAAGTATTATAATTGTGAAAAATTGCGGTTTAAGATTTCAACTGAAATATCCATTTTGATCATCCCTGAATCCATTTTGACTAGTTTTCCGCGTGAAATTTTTGATTTAGTACTGTTGTTATATCTAGTTGTGCACTTCCCTATTTGATTGCAATCAATTAACTATTACTTGATGAACTTGATTACAATAATGAACTAAAAGTGTCCAGAAAAGCCCAAAATCCCAAAAAATTTAATTTTAGATTTTTTAGCTTTTCAAGGATATATCGTAAGTTACGAAATATGTTGATCTTTCTTACAAGGGTACACATCGGTTCGATTAAAACTTCATTTCCTTTTTTCTTATTTAACTTCTTTTTTTTTTTTAATTAAATATATTGATTTATTAATGATTGTAAAATAAATTTACAATAAATAGTAATAATTCAATACTAACAATAAAAAAAAATCAGAAGTTATTAGCGTGATAAAATTTTATGGACTTTTAAAAATGTGTATATATAATTTAATAGGTATTTATTACATAAGTTTATATGTAACAGATTCAGTGAAACATCTAATTATTTAATATTAATTGAAAATTATAATTTAGAATCATATTCTTTTTGGATTTTTATAAAAGAAAGTCATGTAGTGTCCACATCAAATATTTTAAAATTTCTATAAATATCATCCTATGGATATCTATTTACCCTTATGTGTTGAGGTAAACAATATAATGCGCCGGCCTCCGTGGTGCGAGTGGTAGAGCGTCTCAGCCTTTCATACGGAGGTCCCGGGTTCAAATCCCGATCAGGAATGGCATTTTTCACACACACTACAATTTATTCATTTCATCCTTTGAAGATATACTTTAACGGTGGTTCCGGAGATTAAAAAAAAATACATATATAATGCATTGACAAGAGGTAGGAATACATACTGGATAACACTATTTCCTCCTTAAGATTATAGATAGGTAACGCATCTTGAGTTATGAATCTGAACTACTTTCCCTGAAAGTTATGATGTTCACGATACGGCTTGCCTTTCTTACGGTGAACAGATTGAAGGTGTTACTTGGGCTAAATAAAAATTGAATTTCGATACGCTTGGAATGTTGATTTGCAATTAATTATTCAATTATTAAAGAAAGTAAAGGTATCAACATCTTTTAAAACGAATATGCATTTGCGGAAATAGTGTATGAATCGCGTAAGAAACAGGATACAAACGTTCCAAATATAGCACTTTATTAATTAGTATAAGCGGGACAAAGTAATGAAGTAAGCAGAAAAGCATACGAATTATTTTTCTACTTTCTACATTTTTAAAATTTAATATTCCTATTCAATAGTAGGTTACTACCGTATACAAACTTTACGGTTCATAGAATATAAATCGTATAAAATAAAAACAAATTCATGAAATTTTCAATTAAAAATTTAAAGCATAATGAATTCATAATGAGAAAATTAAGTTACACCCACTCAATGAATATATCCGGTGGAAGACTGAGGAATACAGCTTTTAAATGATATACAGATGTATGTTACTGAACTCTTCGATCAGCTGATTCTTAAATAACCTTGTTATCTACTCTAGAAACAAAAGACCCCACTATTTTAAAACTGTTTTCTCATTAAAAAATACAAAATCTATTATTAGAATGAAAAGTTATTTTTTAATCCAACCCGTGGTAAAAAAGATATATATGAAAATCTTATTTTTAATACCTCAGTGTTATTAAGGGCCAATAGCCAAAGGAAATGACAACCAACAAAATAAACAATCAACGGAAACAACTATCTGTCTCTTAGCATTGATAAACACTACTGAACCCGAATCACGTGATCACACACCGCCAACTCTTCTCACTCCACCAATGAATGCAGGAAACATCACGGCAAAAGACGTCACTAACAGAATTAATAATTACTCTCTTCACATCTTCCAATGAAATTTATTATCACATGCACAGTGGATCTGTCAACACAAGGACGGATCTACCCCACAAAAAAAAAAAAAAAAGTAAAAAAACTTCTTGCATACAGATTAACACACGTATAGTTTACCTGTAATAAAAGCGTACCACAAAATTATTAGATTCAAACTATAAAATTAACAAAAATAAAGGTGTTGTACAGACACATCGGATGAATATTTTAACTTATATCACTCATAAAATGAAAATAAATTTTATTTATATTAATCAATTAAAAATGAATCACTAACAAACTGATTTGTACATCTGACAAATTCAATACGAAAGGTATTTTTTTAAAAATGTATAAGAATCTATAAGAAACAATACAGTATTACAATACTAATGAAATTTACGTGAAATTACATCACATGGTAATTTTCTCGGTGAATGTTTCAACAGTAAACCTTTTACAACAACTTTAACTCAAAGGGTTAATTTGAATCTCAACATAAACTTAATAGTGGTTAAAATAATTAAAAATATTGGATAAAAGCAATCCAAACAATTTCATATATTATGTTTTTTTTTCTCTTTTATTTTAAAGTGTAAATAGCTCATTGAAAAATAAGATAATAATTTTTCATCTTAGATCTAAATCGTCATCTTTAATTCTACGGCGAGAAAAAATAATCGGTCAGACGACTGATTTTAGAGACTACAATAACAATATTAAAGCAGGAGACTTTAATTAAGGAGACAGCAACAACAATAAGTGAAAAATTATTTCCGCTATTTTATTGTATAAAACACAAGCAAAGTCATAGAATTTACTGTTCATTCATGAAAAGATGTCATATTTAAGCACCTAGTTCGAGTGATAGGCAAAAAAATACTACCCCAGTCTAGACCAGTACTAATTTGGAAAGATGCGCATATTAACATAGGAGAAAATTTATCAAATTTCAATTTTTCCTTTTATGGGAATAATAGAATTTAAAAAAGGGAAAGTATTATTATTTTGCCAAAAATTGATCCGGCGTTATATGTTTTTTCTGACTCAAAGTACACGAAAACGCGTCGCGATAATTATTGTTTCCGGTAAAAAAAAAGCCTTAAAATTGGATTTTTTGTTTATATCATAGGTAAGATTTGACAAATAAAAATCTATAATTTTAAATCTAGATTGAATTCGCATGTATAGGAATTTATTTCATTAAATTAAACAAAAATAAAAATCTCTATAACGATGGGTGGTGCAGAGGTAGAAGGTGTCATACTGTGATAAAAAAGTCCGTAGGGTAAATGTTTTTCTTCCCTATTTAATCCCTTTTTGATGTAATTAATATATATAAAATATTTTTTTTAAACCAACCTTTCAACAAAAAAAAAAAAGAAAAGTTAAATATACAGGGTGTAACAAAACTGCACGGCAATCTCTCGGAAACGGATTCCATATCTAAAAATAAGAAAAAAGTTTCCAATAAACATATGCCTGAAAACGTTTTGTTAGCGAG
>JAAAKQ030375684.1:3459-19784 GCA_010016005.3 Zanna intricata
ATATATATATATATATATATATTATGGTTGTGTCTGAAGTCCCAGATTTAATATGCTAAACAGAGGTTATAACTTGAATAAAATCTGTCAGTGTAAATGTGGAAACTTGATCATTTGTACTGTCTAGTAATTTACTAAGTAAGTGTAAAAAAAGTTGGGATCAGAAGGGAAGAACTGGCTTGATCAAAGAAAATGTGGTTTGAGAACCACAATAAGGTTCAAAGACACTTACATAACCAGTAATTGTTTCAGCTAAAACATATACTTGTATTCCCCATTTTGTAGGCTTTTTTGGATTATACATCTTAGAAATGAACTGATCTTTGAAGCCAACTATTGATTCATCAGTACTGATTGCTTTACCAGGAACATAATATTCTCTAAATTTTGTCATTTAAATACTCAATATTTTAAATTCTTGGCCTCTGTTAACAGCTTGAACTTGTGGAGGTTGAGAAAGTGTAAGTTCCAGAAAATTTGAAAGACCAATCTCTACTAAAAATATTTTTAAAGAATGACTGATAGTCTAATCATTCTTCATAAAAATAATCTTGCAAATCAGACTTAGGATGCAAACCTATCCTTAAAATTACTCCAAGAAAAGCCTTAAATTGAAATATGGTAACATCTTTTCAAGTTCTCCACATTGACTGTTCTAGAAATGGTGTTATAATAGAAATTTTTGTAGCAGCATAACTGTTAGTTTCTGTGACTATTTCCTGTTGTAAATTATCAGAAAGAAACAACTGAATTGGATCACAACAATTATTGTTTTGTAGTCGTAGATTTGGAAAAACCGTGAAAATCATCTCAGTTCACATACCACTCAGTCCATCACCATCACCCACATCCCCAATGTCATTCACGATTTCGTCTAATTCATTCTGAATATTTTTATCTATCCATGAACATGAAAAACTAAAACTGCCACTATAAAAAAGCTGCATTAATATCTTCATCTTTTAGATCATGAGAACAAGAAGCCATCTCGAAAAAGTAAACAAAAACAGAACACACATATATATGTTAAGATGTGGGCGCACATAGCCTAACAAATAGTAATTTTATCGCCGTACTAACATGAAACAAGATTTTTGAATTATTTCAAAATTAACAAAATGAAAGCAGCCAAAAAGAAAGACTAATTCAAACTGGTGTCTAAATGAAAGTCAGTGCTATCTACGCAGTTGATTTATTACGTACAGTTCAAATATGCGTGTGGGTGTCACCTGACATTCGAGTAAAACTGGAAAGAGGCAGAGCGGGGCTCAGCCAACAGTTGAGGACTAAGGGATAATAGAAAAAGGGGTTTTGTAAGGAAACTTTAACTAGCCCCATTCTATTTGATGTATATGTTTGAGACACTGGAGCTTTTTTCAGAGCGTAACATTTATTTCATAGAATTCGTTAACCAAACAAATAACTGTTATTTACAAATGATATTAATATATTTTCAGATATTGTATTGTTAAAACAAATTATATTTTATTGGTTAAATTTGTTAGAAACTCAAAAATGTGTATGTAGTGTGGGATAAAAAAACAACCGATGGTTTTTGCAAAAAGTGTTTGTTATGCATGTTTAAACTTTAGTCTTTGCTCTGCTTCTGGGAAGACTGTTTGCCGATCAATTCATGTTATAAATAACAGTGTGTGATATCTGCATACAATTATGTAGTCAAACACACACCTTAACAACCACTGATCAGCTGATACCATAATGCTAGTTTTAATCTCTGCAAAAGTATTAATTATAAAGAAAAAATAGAGAATTAAATAAAGGAAAAGTTAACTATGAATTATTTAGTAACAATTTTAATCTAAAAACGAGTCTTTCTGAAAAAATCTGATGTGGACACCAGATGTATTCCTTGTATGACTATTAAAGTACATATACATATTTTTTTTTTATAATCATAGGTTAATAATAATTAATAAATCAATATATTTAAATTAAAAAAAAAAGGTGGAAAAAAGAAATGTCAGATTCGAACCAGTGTGCCTTCCCCTTGTACGACCCAAATATTTCATTAATTAAAATTTTTCTTTGGCTATAATTCTGAAACAAATGGAAATAAGTACCACTTTCAATATATTGTTGAAAAGCTTTCAATAAGGGCTGATTACTGCAATTACGAAGTCCAAAATCCAAATTTTTGGATTTTGGGCTTTTTTGGAAACTTTTGGTCCAGTTGATTGCAATCAAAAGGAGAGGTGCACAGTTAGATGTTACAACACTGCTAAATCCAAAATTTCAACATTCTACGGCTTATCATTTTTGAGTTATGCGAGATACATACGTATATATGTATATACAGACATCATGCTGAAATTACTCAATTGGATTCCGGGATGGTCAGAATGGATATTTCTGTTGAAATCTGAAAACCTAAATTTTTCGCCATTATAATACTAACTTTACTTCATACAAGGAAGTAAAAACAATAAAATTACTTCATTAACTGATTAGCTGAATATTTCAATAAAATTACGTAGTAGTAAATGATCAGTACAGTAGCTTATGTTACAAATGCTAACAAAAACCATTGATTCAAGTAAATTCTCAAACTTGAAACCATTGGTAAATTTGTATGTAAACAAGCCTCAAGTTTTAACTAATTATAAATCAAATTTGGATTATTTTTTTTAGGAATTATTTCATAATTTGTTAATATATCAGATCAAATAATCAATTTGGTAAAAATTCTCATAGGAACTTATTACATATGTTTAGAAACAAATGGCAATGCATATGAAAATGATGTTTTGTCAAATTAATCTAAACAGTATTTTAGTTTTTTTAAATCTTATTATAAAACACATTCTACAAACATATTTTATCAAGGAAAAGGGGACAGATGGAATAAAAGCAAACTGACAGACCCATGCATGGAAATGAATCCAATACCATCTAGTGTTGAAGCCAGTATGTTTAGCAAACACTAGTACATCTGCAAATGGACTAGACCATTTGAAAACGGTTTTAGCCTAATACTTCTGTTTTAAAGCAGAGAAAGGTTTATAGAAGGTATTCAACTGCTGATGATTTTCCTTGCTTTAGAATAGCTGACCTGTTGCTGTGTTTTCACCTCCTGAATCACAGTTTACATTTTGTAAACTGAACAATTTCTGTAATGGCAGTTATCTTGCTTGCCCTTTACTGTTGATGCAAACAGTAGGATCTCTGCAAAGCTTATCAT
Source organism: Zanna intricata (assembly GCA_010016005.3). NCBI lineage: Eukaryota > Metazoa > Arthropoda > Insecta > Hemiptera > Fulgoridae > Zanna > Zanna intricata. The sequence continues at coordinate 6,659 of JAAAKQ030375684.1, forward strand.
TATAACTTGTCTCACCACACACACACACACACATGCACACACACACACACACACACTTTCTTTTCTTTGGTAAGGAAGATCATTGATGTGAGCATGTGAGAAGCAAATGACAGAACCTTACCATTTCTTCTCATGTTCAGTCTTCAGGATTCTATCACATCTTGACTTGATAGTTGGTAAACTATTTCTTCTTCAGTGCAATTAAGCAGACCCTGACATTCAACAACCTTTTTGATTAGTTAAGGGTATTCTATGTGGTTGAACAAGCATGGAGAAATCTTTTTTAATTCAAGAATCTTCTGTGTTTGGTCATCATTCACAGTTTCTACATAGAGATCATTAAATGTTTTGTGAATTTCTTTAACAGGGACACCAATACAGCTGGTATTCTCGCAAGCAATCAAGAATGGTCTCATTTTAGAGAAGTTAGAATTCTCTCTTGTTATTACAAGTGAAAACTATTTTTAAGACTGGGTGTACTACTCCCTAAAAATAGCTGCCATCGACGTCATTTCTAATTCTCAATGAGTCCTTACTTCTTTTTTGTTTTGCTTCTGGTGAATCGGCTGATCTTAAGTGAGAATGTTTATATGAACACTTTGCCATTGTTTGACTGCTCAAGATTGGAACGTTTATCTCTTCTGTGGCAAGTCTAGTTGCTGGGGTACACCTCTACTCCAGGGCACTAACAGCCTTGGACTTCCAACCTGGTACTCTGGTGAAACCAGCATAAGTCCCAGCACAGAGCAGTTGTCCAGTCTTTATACTGACTCCAGGCCCCTACTCACCACAGCTGTCAGGGCTTCCTTGAACTGACACAAATGGGCACCTTACTTCATATTTGCCATCACAGGAGACATGTAGACAACAAAACGTACTCTGTTACATCTACTATCCCATTGAACCTGGGTACCACATCACCAGCTCTAAAGGGAGTATAAATCTGTATCCAATATCATTTTGTAACATACATGATCTGCAGGTGACCAAAGAGTCCAGTCCTGAAGTGATCTGATGGAGGAACTCAGGTGGGTATCATTTTTTTAAAGAATGATACTGACCTGTTTCAAGCATGTTCAAAAAAAATACACAGATTATAATCTGAGTCAATCTCATTGTAAGTCAGTTTGTTTTGGAAATTTATATTAATTACTCCTATGGTAGTTACGCCCATAGAGAACATTGAAATAGAAGAACTGGACACCATTCCAGGAGTTTTGTAAAAAATAAAATAGCACTTTCAAAAAGTCATAAAGAAATCTGTGAAAATAAATGAGTAGTAAGCTACTCATTATTTATTTATCTTTCTTTTAAAAAAGTTATTATGTAACTCTTATAATGTACAATTATTTTATGCCATATTTTATGTTTATAAATAGACTCATACCATATTTAACATCGTGATAAAATATTATAATAAGTTCAGTATAATGGACCTAAATAACGGATTCCTGCCAATTAAAAACAAAGTAGGAGAAATATAATAATGGGAGGAATCCAGAAAGGGGCTGAAAGGAACCCTTTTGGTAAAGCTAACAGGATTAGATTAGGTTAATTGTTTAATGAAAATGGGTTATTGTATCAGAGTAGGAATCTAATGGGAAATGTAACAGCGGACGATCATTCTCACACTTTGAGTTGGGTCTGGTCCTGCAAGTAAAGAGGATAGGAGTATAAATACTATGGGCATGAGTAGTTGATGGTCAGTCTGCGAGGGAGTGCTATGATAGAATTTTAAGCGAGGAGTTATGTGAGAAAATTCTGTGAGGAGGTCAGTGAAGGAGTGAATTAATAATGTGTATAAGTTTGATGCGATTAAAATTATGTCACAAGTAATTCCAGTACATGAAAACAAAAAGTGGTCGATGAGTTACTGTTAATATAAGTGAAAGAGTTAATGTAATAAATTTCATTCATAAATTGTTAGGATAGTTTTATTTGTGGACAGCAAAGGTATTTGTAGTCAAAGAAATTTGTACTTGTCTTATCTATTGTGCTATTGTTAATACAAGACTAATTGTTAAAAGTGATAAGATTAGCGATCTTTTTTCAATGGGATTGAATTCTGGTTAGGAATACTTAACTACCTGTAAATAAATCCTGACAATTATTTTAAATTCTGTTTTGTATGTAATCACTTTATTATTATTGTAGTGGTTGTGATTACTATGGTTATTATTTGTTTATCATTGACATTTATAATAATAAATGTTATTATTATTAACAAGGAGGAGAATTTAATTAAGATTATGATTAAATTATGATTTAAATAAAGGAGAATTCAATCAAGAAGGAGAATGAATGGAGGGAATGAAGAGGGGGAGGAAATAATGAAAACTAAATATCTTTTGCATTAAAAAGGTTTGTTTTTCTAGTGAAACATTATAGAAAATTTCTCCATAAATTTTAAATGCAATATTAATAATTATTGTTTGCTGTTGTCATTATTATTCTGATTATTACTGTGAGTTGCTTATTATTATCATTTATAGTTATTACTATTATAATTATTATTGATTTGTCTTGTTTTACTTATGTTCTTAAACTAATAAATTGTAATCATATAAAAATTTTCAATTGTCAATCTCTCAATATCCTGATCGAGCCATGAACACACGAAAATATATTTATTTTTGTAATATTCTGTTTACTTTTTAATATCCTGTATATCACAGAGATTTTAGTAAATCAGTATAATGTGGAAATTTTATCTTTATCATAAATTTATATTTTAGAAATATAGTAAGCACTACTCTTCCATAATCTTTTACAAATGGAGGTGTTGTGTATAAATGTATACAATCAGTAAAACATATCAATCAATTGTGAATACCAGTTACCTTATGCATTGGTATAGTATGGTGCATATGAATAAAAGCGGATATTCTATTGGTCTTTCACAGACAGAACATGTGCCTTTATTAACAGAATGTGACCATGGTTGGAGAAATGTATTAATTGGAAGGAGATGTGTAGGAATATTTATTAATATTAGTGCAGTTAAGGATTTTTACAGTCATTTAGATATTATTTGATTTAGATATACTTGATTTCATGAAATTGGTCATCATTTATAATAGTTATGTACATTTATGCTAGTTCATCAAGATAAGATTGTACAATTAAGGATAAAGAAGGGATTAGTACATGAATAAGGAGTAAATCTAATTAATTATTAATCTTTGTTCGTGTATTTTCTATTTAAAAACTAAGAAAAACATAGTATCTATTATTTGTGCTCATCTAAATACAGTAAAAAAGATCAATACTAAAGCAGTGAAAACAATAACACATATAGTAATTAATTACAATTCTTTAATTATTAAATGAGTATTAAATAACCTCATATAAGTGAGATTAATTTTTTGCAATAATTTTGACACTATCTGATCTCTTAAAGACAATAACTCTTGCACGACATGATACACAAATTTTGTCTTGACGAGATGGAGATTGTCTTGCTGATGGAGATGGTGTTGAGGCAGATCTTCTCCAACTTACCAAACGCACAACATCAGCTGATCCATGGATTGATTCTAATTGAGTGTTACGCTGAAACATGAGTAAATTTATTGTTTATTTACTAAATATACTAATAAGAAATATTAATTTCCATGATGAAATTTCAGTTAAAGAATATATTCATAAATAAGTAAAGTTATTTTTCTAAATGGTAATTTTTCAAGAATAATAGATCTTTCCTGAACAATGAAATTTAAAGTTATATATTTTCAATATAGTATATAATATACAAGTTTATAGTTATAGTATAATATTTTTAATTATTCATAAGTTATATTTAAAAGTTATTTTGAGAACATAATTAGAAAAAACCATAGAGCTCCTGCTTATACTTAAAGCTCCAGATAAAGTTGAACATTGAAGTTGTGGAATGTATTATAACAGGAAAAATTTTGCAACACCTGGTCCATGTAGTACTGAGTATGAATTAAAATACTTAAATATAGATTAAAATTGAGGGAAGTGATAGTATAGTGATGGGGAAAAAATGAAAACACGGGGAATCAGAAAACTTGCTCATCACTACCTGTTTTTAAAAAAATTAATTTGTTGATACTGCTGTCAAGGAATGACAGCATAGATTTGTTTGGTGCATCTACTGAAATTTTAATTTTTGCTAATGATTAAAACTTTTTTCAACAAGAATTAAATCTTTTCATTAATCTACAAATATTTTTTCAGCATATTTCTCAGATGTTTTATTTCTTGCAAATTTAATTTGCACAACCTCTTCCACTGATCTCTTTCCCTCCATCTTTCATGTTGCCCCATATTTTTATACTAAAATCTTCTGATATCTAAATTCTTTAATTTGGCTAACTTGACAGTCTATTTTCCATTTTCTATTAGTACAGTGCTGTATATAATAACTGCCCAACATTATTTTTTTAATATGGCCGAATCAGTGTTCTCTCATTCATTCAAATCCTGTTTTTTCTCTAATTTCTTAACTTATCGCCTTATTCCTATCCAATTGTTATTTTACCACCTACAGCACACAAAACATTTCTGCTATTTGCATTTTAAGCTTTCAACCCAATATGCTAAAACTGGCTGATAAATAAATATTTCATTTCAAATGGTATATAACTTACCAACCTCTTTTTTTTTCTTTTTTATGAGAGATTAATTTTTCAGCATAAAAATATAATCCTTGACTGGGGTTCAAACTCCAGAACTTTCTGTATGAAAAACAGAGACTTTATTACATCACAGAGACAGAGATAGATGGAATGGAAGATATAGATCACAACAGTAATACTCCATGAATAAAAAAGAGCTACTTCCACATTTCCTGTAATTGATAAAAGGAAACCTCAATAAAACTGTAATCCGAGCAGTATTAAAAAAAAATAAAATACAAATTCCATTTAAAAGAAGAAGAGATTAGGAAAGTACATATTATACATCAAAATAATAAATATGTGAAATAATAGTAAACAAATTATATACAATTAACAAAAATGAAATTTTGATATTATACATCAAAATAATAAATATGTGAAATAATAGTAAACAAATTATATACAATTAACAAAAATGGAAAAATGTTATTTGTTTCCAGTTAATATACATTATCAACGGAGTAATATGTATTGACTATAAAAAAAATTTTTTTAGTTTAATTTTAAATAAATTAATAGGAAAATCCTTTAAATAGATTGGTATTTAGTTAAAAATAGCAAAAGATGCATAGTAACATATCCAGAATAATTTTTAAATTGACTACACTACATTTTATTTCATGATGAAAGTTTTACAAAGTATAACATGTAAGAAAGCCCTGTTTTGTAGGTAGAACTATTGAACTTAATTACATAAAAATTAATGAACAAAACTATTTTTTTCCAAGTTGTTTATTTTTTTAATTTTTGGAATAAATGACTACATTTTAGTCATGTTAGTTTTTAAGGTATTATGTTTTTCCCCTCTAATCATTATTCCAAAAAATATACCTTTGTATAAACAAAGGAACACAACATGGAACAATTAAGGTTATTGATATATCATTCATGAATATTCATTTTAAACAAATATCATAGTGGATAAATTATATGCAAGAATAAATGAAAAAGTTTATTATTGCATTACGATCTTACAAGGAAAATCAGATGAAAGAAATGATAAGTGAAAAAAATGCTGTTATTTACATAAGATTTTTAAAAAATTAAAAATTTTATGTGGCATTAAATATTATGGTCATTAAACAAGATATAATTAAAGGATGACTGGACTGATAACAATGAAGTTTGATTTTAGAGAACCTTGAAACTTTAAAACATGTCAGCAGCATAGTTTTATTAAATGGTGTAGAGATTTGTACCTTGACAACACAGCAAATAAGGGGAACTGATGCTAGTGAAATGATAATTTTCTGTACTATTTGGGGTATATTTTATGGAAAGGAGGGAGAATGAGCAGATGATGATGGCTCATAAGCAGTAGGAGGAAGACAACTTGGAAGTCATGTAAAGAGAGGAAAGATCTAGTTTAATTAGACATGAGTTAACCTAACAGTATTGAAAGAAGCTGGCTGCCTGAGATGTGTAATACACACTAACTTGGAATATTTTTTTTTATTATGCTTAAAGTTCTTTATTTTAAATAATATACTGAGAGTTATATGTGAGGATTTATTTGTTGAATAAATATGCATTTTAGAGTTAGTGAATCCACCACCAAAAATGTATTATTAAAGTAATAATAAAAAACTTACATTTTTATGCTTATGAAAATTTCATTAATTTGAATGTTATTATACACAAAATCTTACTAATACTATAATATATTTATTTATGTATATTTACAATTATATAAAATATATCTGAATAAAAAACATAAAATAATATGCTTATATCTAATTATGTAATTTTTATTTCAATTTTTTTGGTATTGGAGTCAAAAATTGTGTGCAGGATCTGAAAATAAGGTAATATTTTTATATTTGAATGTTAGATTAAACTTTTTTCACTCTCCCTGTGGTTTTCATAGTTTTTAAAATGAAAAGTAACTTCACTCATAAAAGTTATGACAGCATTTACAATAAATAACTTTTAAATAATAATTATTGTACATTAAATTATAGATATCAATAAGAATTTTAAGAACTGTAATATACCTTCTACATAAAATCTACGGATTCATTACAATGTATCAGATACTCAATATAAATTCCACTTCATTTTGCCAAATTAGAACTCAGTTTGATAACTTCTTAATAAAAATAAAATATATTACACAAAATCTTCAAATCATTAAAAGTTTATTTTGCTGTTTATTGACCTGGAAATTTTAACGAGTGACAATTTTAATCTTATTTATTATGAGGAATTATTTAGTAGATAAATAATTGCTTTTATTTGGTTCAATAACAATATAAAATTCTTAATTCATGAAAAGTTTCGTGTCATATTAACTTTCTAGATTCTCATAATTTATTTTAGAATAGTCAATCAGTATGCAAAATTTCAGAATAAGATTCAATTAAATTCTTTGCTGGCTTGTATAATAAAAAAAAATTCTTACTATAAAAAGAATAATCAATTCTAAAAAATTATCTCTTAATAGGATTTCACTATCCTTTTTTCATGGAAGAAGAACCAGAAAGATTAACATTATGTACATCCTATAGATAAAAGAATTCTGCATTCCAATCTAACTAAAAGAAATAAAATCATTTAATTTTTTGTACTATGTAGGAGTATCAACAAAGACATAGACAAATTGTTTTTGTTATGCCAAGAAATTTGTAAATTAATGACAAAAAAGAAATAACATTGCAACCCACAAAAAAAAAAAAAAAAAAAAAACATGATTGATCACTATAACATCACTTTTTAAGATTTTAAATTGTTTTACTGAAGAAAGAAAACTGCTTTAAATACTGAATGATGGATGGTGAAAAAACAGTACAAGATTTGTGTGACATACATAATAGAATGGAAATTGAAGGTGGTTTTCTTGATAAAATCGTATTTAGTGATGATGCAACCTTTCATCTTAGACTAAAATTAACCATACAAAATTGGCACAAGCTATAATCTAAAAATAAATAAATATTTTTGAGTGCTAAGCACTATGATGAGTATGGACATTCTTCTTGAGGGAAGTGAATTAACTGAGATTACATATCTAGATATACTTAAAAATTACTTGATGTAGCAAGTGGTGGGAGAAAATTTCAATAAGCTGTATCAATGCATTGTTGTTATCACAGGTATGCAGTAAATTTCTCACAAAATTATTGTTTTAATTGGTCTTGCTGGAATAATTTCTTGGCCATCATAATCTTTAGAACTAAGATAATTAAATTTTTCTCAATAGAAGTTATATAAAAGAGAAATTGAATATCTATTTATCTCTCAATTCCTGCAACTCTCAATGAGCTATGCATATCCAGAGGCAAGCAAGAGGTTGGCCTACCCAAGAGAAGAGGAAGCTGTATTGAAAATTTCTAATTTTGTAAAACTAAAATTTAAAAATTTTGTAAATTTCCTGCATATATTGAGTTATTTAATATTACTCCATTAGCATCACTGTTTATTGTAAAAAATCAGTAACTAATTTAGAATAACTCTCTTTTAATATTGTTTATTATTGCATGCAATATACTTTTGTTTTATGAGATTTGTGTGCCATATGCTAAATAATTAAATAAATAATAGCTCTTTTATTTAAAATATAAATAAAATTGGTTTTTAAACCAATGAATTTAACAACTTAATGAATTTAACAAATTTATATTTCCAATCAGCTGTTTTTTATGAGTAACATAATGTTTATCCAACTCTGAATTAACTTTACTATGCTAACAGGAATGAGAAATATTATATTTACGTAACTATCTTAGTTGTACTACCTATATATATAAAATTTAAGCAAAATCATTTGGAATTTTAATGTTCATGACTAATAAAGTCATTTATTATTAAATTTACTAGCTAGTAAGCAAATTATAAACAGTTTCCTTTGGTTTTCTAAGGGAATTTTTCTAATTGTTTCAAGATATCTTATGTACAATAAATTCTTTTTATCCTTAAAAGACAATCTACCAAAACAATCAATAAAAAAATAAATTATAATTACAAACAATAAGAAATATAGTTACATAGTTTTGTAAAAATTTTCAGATAGGGTAGAGTTGATTATTAAATTTTTCTATTCTTCTTCCTTCAGTTACAAATTTCTTTTTTAGCAAATGATGAGAATTGTTGCTGGTTCATAAAAAAATTGTAGAATGGTATTATTATGTTACTGTAAAATTTTCTTATTATATTTTTAGTTTACTGAAATTAAAGATCATATTATACAATCTGATTTCTTTTTCATGTTTTTATTTGTGTCATATTCATATGAAATTATTAGGAATTATATACTGCAAGCAACTGGCCTTTTAATCAATTTTCATTTCTTTCCACAGAACTCTAAATGAAATGGATCACATCGTTGCTTGCAATAGGAAGATCATAAATTACAGTTTGATAGATTGTAGTCAGTACTGGATTAAGCCTCTACTGGGCTCTAAACAAAATTTAACTTAAATTTGGGGCACCAGAAGGCCTCAGAAAGTTGCAGAAAACTTCAAACAAAAATTGAAGGATACTTGGGAAATTCCCTCTTCAGCATCAGAAAAAAATAAAAAGACCACCTTCTTACATTTTTATTTGAATTTAAAAAGAAAAAAAACTAGTATTTTATTTTTTATCATTATTATTATTGTTTTTTTTTATATTTCAAAGGTAGTAATGATTTTATCTTTTTAAAAAATACACCCTGTTAACCCAAATCTTGTTAAAAAATACACCCTGGATGTTTCAGGTGCCAAAGGAAAGTGAGGCATCATTTAAAAAATATTTTTAATATTTTTAAAATTTATTATTTATTTTTTCCTTCACTCTAGTTGGGTCTTTCTGAATTACAAGCCCTAGACATCTATCTTATTTGTAAATTGGTTAATCTGGTCCTGGATGTAATACAGATACAAGTGTGAAACACCTTAATAAAAAATCAACCTTTAACTAATAATTCAAATTAATCATAATTTCAAGACTTGGCAATAAATTAAGGCAATGTACTTAAAAACAGTATTGGGAAAACAATTTAAATAACTAACTGAACTTTTATCATCAAATATATTAATTTTTATAATTTGAAATAAGGCACAGGTGGGTTTTTAATTTTATAACAGGTTTTAATTTCATAACTACAGCTGTTAACTCTAAAATTAATGGAATAAATGGTACCAATTCTTCGCATTCCATCCATCTGAACTTGTAAATGAATCATATATTTTCAGATAATCACAATCGCTTACTAGAAATTACGATATATTGCATTTTTAAACAATATACATTTTGTTTGTTTTCAAAAATGGTTAAAAAGTAAATCATATAAATTATGAAATGTAAAAAGAAACAGTATATAAATAAGACTCAAATACAGTAATAATCACTTAGAAATATTTTACTAAACTTTATGATTTCAGCTTATATGGTATATAATATATTGAACAAAATTTTCCCCTCTGTTCCTCGAATATGTTGAAAAGCTGTTCTGTTTATTTCAATAAAAAGCCGATAGTTTCATGAACAATTTGAAAAAAAAATTAGGTACACAACATGCTGGCCTCCGTAGCGGAGTGGTAGCATCTCAGCATTTCATCTGGAGGTTCCGGGTTCAAACCACGGTCAGACATGGCATTTTTTCACACACGCTACAATTCATTCATCTCATCCCTCTGAAGGTATACTTAATACTTAATTGTGGTTCCGGAGGTTAAACAAAAAAAAAAAAAAAGGTACACAACGTACTGGATACACATATTTTTAAAAATAGTTTCATCTAAGCAAAATATTGTCTATTTTTACTTCCTTGTATGAAGTAAAGGAAATATTGTGATTGAAAAAATTTTGGTTTTCAGATTTCAATGGAAATATCCATTTTGACCATCTCTGAATTCATTTGACTAGTTTTGGCGTGATGTCTGTACCTACGTATGTATGCCATATAACTCAAAAACAATTAGCGGTAGGATGTTACAATTTTGGATTTAGGATTGTTGTAACATCTAGTTGTGCACCTTCCCTTTTGATTGTAATTGACTGAACCAAAAGTGTCCAAAAAAGCTCAACATTCGAAAAAAATTGGATTTTGGACTTCCCTTAACTGTAGTAAAGGGTCTTTGAGAGCTTTTCAATGACATTTCATAAATGGTACTTATTTTCATTGGTTCCAGAGTTATAGCCAAATGAAATTTTAATTAATGAAAAATTTGGATCTTATAAGCATAAGGTACATCAGTTTAAATCAGACTTCATTTCTTTTTTTTTTTGACTTTTTTTAAAATTTAATTGTGTTGATTTATTAATAATTATTAACCTCTGATTGTAAAAAATTCTATGTTAAATAATAATTTTATAATAATAAAAAAAAAAGAATATGAAAAATTATCAGAAGTTGTTAATGAAATAAAATATTATGTATGTTTCATTTAAAAGAAATGTGTATAGGCATACAATTTAGAATTTAAAAGAAATTTTAAATTTAAAAGAAATTCAGTAGGCATACAAGAACTCATATGATATCCATGTCAGATTTTTTAATGCTTGTTTTAGATACTTGATACTTTTTTTATGGACTCTTCATGTATTACTGGATATAAATCTTAATTAACAAAAAAGAAAAATTGTAGTAGTACTTTAGAAATTAATTATTTTATAATATTAAAACATTTTCCATCAACACTTTTGAGCAACTGAACAGTCTCAAAATCTGAAAACTGAAAATTCATAAAATTAAAAAAAAAAAAATTAAATCACAGAGGAAACAAATTTAGTGACATTCTTAAGGTATTAATAGTACCAAATATACTGTGTTTATAAAAATTGGAGGCCGTGAGTCACATTTTGATTTTTTTTGGGTGATTTGACAAAGATTGACTTAAAATCAATACATTAACTATCCAAGCTATTATGAACACATGTTATTAATACATAGAAAAAAAAAAGCTAAAATCCTGTTTTTAACATTTATAAGAATATAAGTTGATGGATATACTTTAACTGAAAAAATACTAATTATTTATGGGTAATTATATGTTATAAAAGCCTACTTGTTTTAAATTATACAAAACTAAAAGAAATATAGCATAGTCCATCAAACCTCATGAGTAAGTAGAAATAATAATTAAAGATATATGAAAACTATTTTCATTATAAATTTCTAGCAATAACCACATATTAACATCTAAACAATATAAATGAAAGTTAACTAAACACAAACCACAGATATCTCATATTGTTATCAACTAGTGGATTATAATTAAATCAGTAGAAAGTTCCTATAATGCTTGTAACATTAATTTTAAAAGCATCAAATCTGCATTATTTTTTATTTTTTAAAAAATTACAAGAAAATTTTGGTGTTAGAAATGTTCAACCTTCTTTTTGGAATTGGATAAATTTTTTTCCAAACATTTTTTATTTAATTATTTTTAATTTAGTGTCAAAGCAGAAATATAGGTAAATCTATAAAGAAACTGCTCATTAAGAGAAAAAACCTCCTCTTGAATCGGACTTCTTCAAAAAAATTCAAGTTTTATATTTTTCAATTTGATGAAAAAAATGGGTAGAATTCACAGAGTGAAGAGTCTGATATTGTACATCAGATTAGGCTGTCTAAAAGTACATGAAATATTAGTTGTCAGTCGCCACCTTATAATAATGGAAAAATCTTTTATTTTGATTGAAGAAAAGTTTCCTAATGTTAATATTCAAGAGAAAAGAAAACAACAGAATGATCTTGTGGTAAGCTACACATTAACTGAAGATTCCACACCATGTAAACAAATTCTGGAATACTCTCTGGGTAATCTGGTTTGTTCCAAATGTAGCAAGAACTAGATTCACTACAGTCAGAAAAGTATCTTGCCTTCTCTGGAAATGGTTAAGGAGATAAACCACTAATTATTGTTTTAATTTCAATTAACACTGAACTAAGAAGATATTCAGAAACTTTACATAGGTAAAGAAACAGAAACATAATTATATATCCATTTTAATATACAAACACAAATTAAAAAGAATAAGGTATAAAATAAATGAAAAAAGGTATAAATAAAAAAAATACAAAGTTGTGCCAAAAGAATATTGTTATGTACTAGTGCATATAAAAAATAAAAATAAAATAAAGGTTACGAGTGTATTGTTAATGCAAGATAAGAAAATATCAGTCATGTTCGAGATAAAAATAAAAAATATTTAAATACAGCTTACTAAGAAGTTATATAAATTACATTATGCATAATTCAGATTTAAAGTGTTTAATCCTTGAAGAAAAAATATATTATTTTTTTTATATTTATTCTTGGTTAACCAAGAATAAATGCCATTTTTCTGAGAGTAACTGTAATTTTAATTGTATATTCAGGATGACTCGAGGAAACAATAAAATATTTATGATTTTATCTTATCTAGTAAATCTTAACCACATGTGATCAGTGGTGTATGGAGCTAGATTATATGCACATAGATTAAAGATCTCTTTCAGAAAAAGAGAGAGATTAAAGATGATATATTAAAATATATATATATATATATATATATAT
>JAAAKQ030375906.1:0-17913 GCA_010016005.3 Zanna intricata
TTTTTTATAAAAAAGTGAAATAGTAATTTTAGTTTCTTTCAGACAACGTTTGTAAATTCTGATTCTTTTATTTGTAAATTTCTACTCATTGGATTTTTTAAAATTTATTACTGCATCTGCTTTTTTTTATTAATAACACTGTTTGTCTGTTTTGAGAATTTGTTTAATTTTACTGAAATACAATAGTGCAAACTAGTCTTAACACAGAAAACTCTTTTATTTCTATGTTATAGCTAAACTGCTTGACCACCCGTTCTTTAAGTTGTCTGTATAATTTGAGGTTATTAGCAATTATCGTACAAATAGTATTTTCTGATAGTTTATTCATTTTTTATTACAAAATCATATTTTCATGTTCTGTAAGTCTGAATATATAATAATAGCCATACCTCCAAGAAAGCATTCGAAAACTGTTTCGCTTTCTGAGCATAATTGTATAACGCAACAACAAACAGCTTCTGAGGCTGGTGTTGGAACTACAGACTGATTCCTTCTCATCTCAAAGTAAGGTCAATGTGACCGTAAAAGAAAACCTAACGCAGGATTCAGTTATTTGTGAAAAAAGTAATCATTCAAAATTTTCTGTTGTGAACGTAAATTGAGAATTAGCGACCAGTGGAACAAATTTAACGTGACAACTATTAGACGCCGACTTCTTGGAGCTTGACAGAAATCTCATCGGATAGCTAAAAAGCAGCTTTTAATAACAGCAATGTGCAATAAAAGCTTCTTGTGGGCTGGCTAAAGCACACGCTAACTGGACTAAGAAAGAGTGGAAAAATGTTATGTTTTCCTAAGAGTCACATTTTTATTTTCAGGGGCAGGTTCCGTACATTAAAAAAGCATCAGATGAAAATACATCACCGGCTCAAATCTAACATTCAGTTAAACATCTCACAATAAAAATGTTTTCAGGATTTTTTCACATTTGAAGGTCCTTGTTCATTACTTCCAGCAGATTATATGTTGTAAAGTGATAGATATATCAAGATTCTGAAGGAAAGGTTTGTGCAAAACTTTAAAACAAATTCCTACAAGGCAACGGATTGTTCCATCAAGATTTGACGACATTCCATACTGCTTAAAAAGTGAAAGAATCTTTTGAAGAATGAAACTATAAAGTATTTCCTTAGCCGAGCAATCCCCAGACTTAAACTCAGCTGAAAATCTTTGGACAATAGTCAAAAATCGGCTCTCAAAAGTGAACGTATCACTTTATTAACGTAATAATAAAATCGGTATGATTTCACGATGATAAAAATAAGAAAAAATGTGTAGTACACATTTTTTGAATCGATGACAAATCAGGTTCGTGATTAAAAATAAGGAAGCACATATTAATTAATAGGTAAATTGTACAGGATGATTTTGTTTTTTTATAAAGTTGCTTTTTTTTAATAACAGTTGTAATTGAATTAATTTGCAAGATATTGTACATTCATTATTTTATACCTTTCTGTTTTTATTGAATGTGATACCCATTAAATAGTAGAAAAGAAGAATTTCCAGTACTAATAACAAACCTTTTTTTAATATTCTTGATTTCTGATTATCCTTATTTCGATGCCAAAGGTCATTCCGAATAATAGGTGTGTACAAAATATATATAATATATATACAAAATAATATATATACAAAAGTCCCTGAAGCCGGCCTCCGTGGCAGCGTCTCAGCTTTTCATCCGGAGATCCCGGGTTCGAATCCCGGTCAGGCATGGCATTTTTCACACACGCTACAATTCAATCATCTCATCCTCTGATGATATGCCTTAACGGTTATTCAGCCCCTGAATAATCCGAACCCCGGGTAACGTGCAATACCGGAATCCGAATTTTAAAAATAATATGAATGTCGGCACTAGTCTAAGTAAACTTCTAACATCTAGTCACTTCTACCAGAAGTGACTATGCTTTCTATTTGACTAGAACTGTTAACCTGAAGTACAGGTGGCTAGAACTGTTAACCTTTGAACCGCAAATAACAAAAGAAGATACTATAAATCAGATGATCCTATAAATCAGACGTAGACGCGAAAGAATGTTTCAGACTTAAATCCGAAAATTACATTATTGATGCAGTACAATAATGTATTAGGTGATTAATGATGTAACATGTATTGATGTAATAATGTAACAATTAGGTGAAAATGATGATGAAATTGAAGTAGGAGCGAAGAGCGTAAAGCATGAAGAACAGTAAAATGTTTTAATACTTGTATTCAGTGAACAACAGAAAGCAACATTCAACCGGATAAACTACCTTTATTGGCTCAAATACGAAAAGACACGGTAGAAAAATCACTAGTTTTAATGACAGATATAAAAACCACCGACTTCTTAAAGAAACAATAATAAAATCTATTATTCGAAGGTAAACATAAATACAGTAATAAAAGTGTTGTTTGTATACTAAAAGTAGGAGTTTCAGCACTTATTTCGGCTTCCAAAACTCGTCTCGATACCCTTCCTGTACCTTTTAAGTTGAACGCTTAATAATCCGAATCTTTCCTAATCTGAACAGCCACGTTTTTTTATTAGATAGGATATTCAGGGGGTATATATACATACATTTTTTACACATAAGTATATAATATAAATTACTATATTTCTATAGTTTAGAAAATTTTTTTTTTTTTCAAAATATGACAAAGTTATACTCGTATGTACTTTGACCAAAAGATACTTTTTTCGCCTGGTTTAACAAAGGTACATATTTGTTTGCGCCCTCGCGCCATGTCAGTTTTCAAAAGAAACTGTATTTAAACATTATTCAATACATATGTTGTGATGTACCATTATTTGGTTTTTAATAATTTAATATAATGTAATTGTGTTAAATCACATTTTTGAGCATGATAAATGCCTTTCATAAATTATTCGTTTATGAATAATACAAATAAATTTATTCATTTTTTTTTATGAAAAAATTATGTACTTCTTTTTATTAAACAAATCCTTTACAAACAATTACACAACCTTCATTTACTCTGAAAAAATCTGTAAACAAAATAAAAACACATTTATTTTTTTAAATTAAATATTTTTAATGAAAATATATAAATATAAAATTGATCCATAAAACTATTTTACATAATGAACATTTACACCATTATAGAGAAGATAAATACAAGACGAAAAACAAATTTTATAATACTAAAATATATATATATATATTATACTTATTATTTTCATAATCAATAACATTTATATCTAGAAATAATTATTATTAGTAATGGATGAAATAAATAAACTTCAAATGTATGTATGTTTTTATCAAACATCTATTCTGGTTAATTTCTTAACTTCTTCAGATACTTCATATCATTGAAAAATTGACACTAGTTTTAAGAATAAAACAAATAAATCATATAAAAAATAATTTGTACAAGAACATAACTCAATACATATTTTATCTCAAAAGTACAAATCACTACAGAGTAAGTATGAATCACAATAAATTTTGCTCTAAAATGGTTTTGTAAAACCTGCTTATGACAATAAAATAAAATATAAATATATGCATCTTAACATGTCTTTTTAATTAAATGAATACATTTAGAATCATTATAATTGACCAAACATAAATTTTGTAAAATAAACACTAAGCCCTTATGCATTATGTTGTCAGGACACATTATGTAATCATAATTACACCACAGGAAAAATATAATCAATTGCAAGCACAAAACATAAGCACTGTTTTAATCAAATATTTCTGACCATCAATAAAAATCACTGTTAATTTAATAAGATTATTTTTACTATATATATAAATGGTCAACCAACTTGTTGATAACACTACTGCCAATGAAAGATTAACATCAAATTTTACAATTTTCTTCATTAAATTTGTCATTTTTTCCCATATAACATTAGGAAAAATAAGTATAGTTAAGAAACAACCAGTAAACTATAGAGCATGATTCATTATTTTATTTTCAATGTAATGGTATCATGAGGATGTATGTTTAATTTAATATTTATATCTTCTGAGATAGTGACATATAAATTTGAATGGAGGGTTTAATGGCACATTCATTTATATGAGAAAATAGCACAAAGATAAAGTTATCTATTTATTCAGTTAAAAAATAAGCCTGGCCTTAAAGAAAATTAGCAGATTGTCACATACAGATCTCACTTTCTGGAAATGTGTAGAAATACACAATTATTTCTGCAGCCGGTGAATGGAGAATTTGATACAGTAGCAGGAAAAGATTCACAGATGTACCAGAATGTCCATTAAAAAGCAGAAGAAACAAGTTTGGAAGAAGAAGAAGAAGCAATCAAAAACAGGAAAAATAACTATACTCCAGGAGAAGATGGTATCAGTGCAGAAATTTTAATGACAGGAGGGAAAGACTTATAAATACAAATAATATGTAGTATGGAGGTGTAGTATATATTAATACTACAGGTCTGGGAAAAGGAGAAGATACCAAAGGAATGGAACAAGGCCATAATTGTATCTCTGCTCGAAAAAAATTACACGCAGGACTCTCTAACAATTATTATGGGATATCATTTTTGAACACAAGATATAAAATTTTGTCAAGAATAATTCAAAGAAGACTTGAAATCTATAAAGGACACATCATAGATTATCATATAGCTATGATGATAGATTATCATATATAGGATTTCAGAGAGGCAGATCTAAACTGGACAAAGTACACATTCTAAAAGAAACCATAACCTAGTACTGGAAATTTAACAAAGTATTCTATAGCCTGTTTGTTTTTCACATAAAGCTTATGACAGCCTCCAAAGAAATAGAATATGAGAAAGAATGGTCAGTTTTGGAATACCAAAAAAACTATTCAGGCCAGTAGTTTAGGATTGAGTGATGCGAAGTGTAAAATGAATATTCACTGGTCTTTGAACTAAACATGGAAGGAAGACAAAGAGATGGCCGCCTCTCACCCCTATTTTCAACATTGTGCTTTTAAAGAAATCTAAGACTAATCTTGGAATAAAAATAGATTCCAAAATAGTTGTGCTTGCTTTAGGGATGCAGAGAGTAGAGAGGAAATAGAAGAAATAACAAAAGTACCGATTGGAAAAACACAGGTTGTTGGGCTGAAAATCAATGAGAATAAGACAAAATTGGTAATTTAGTCGTTTGAATAATAAAGTCCTAGACCACAAATTTGAGCAGCGAAAACATTTAGTTATCTAGAAACAGTAATCAGCTTACAGAACTCAAAAGAAAATTAAATCCAGAACTGACTAAATGCAGCTAATAGAAGATTGCATGCCACAAACAAAATAATGCAATCAAGATTACTTTCATGTAGGGCAAAACTGAAAATATAGACTAGTAATCAGATCAGTATCATCATATGGACCCAAAATACTCATTTTAAATAAATGTGGTGAGACAAAGCTCATAAAAATTGAGAATAAGGTTCTGAGAAGGTTATTTGGATCAACCTTGGAGGATTAAGCAGAACTGAAAAATAAGAGCACTTTATGATGCACTGGATATAATGAGACAAGGAATACAAAGTAGGGCTAAGTATCGAAAGTGATGACCACAGAGCACTTCTTTTAAAGAAATTCTCTGTATCCAAAAGGAGTTGATGGTTACAAAGACTCAAGCTTGCTCTCTGTAGGGTCATCACATGCACAGATCCGGCGCCTTCACGTAGCGTCACTGTTAGAACCCTGTCTTACTGACTTTAGATATTGGTGATTAGGGAATCGAACCTGAACGCGTCAAGAGTCCCATCCCTCCTACAATTGTTTGCAAGCTCCTTTAGATTCTATAGGTGTGGGTTTCAATAATTGTGTTGTGTTGGCCTTGAGTTGACTCATTAAATCAAAAGCTTTGGGCTCATTAAATCAAAATATATCATTACAACTGAATGTTCATAGTGTCTCATTAAATCAAAATGTGACAATATGACAACAGAATATCTGCCAGTGATCTTTCACTTGTGCTTCAGGCCTGGGTACTCAAGTGATGCAACCACCCAGGCAGCAAGAGGCTATGATCAACATCCCAGTAGCCAAAGCAAGATCATCTTCTGAAGAGTTGCAGTTTATTAAAAGACAAGAGGCCTTGGCGATGAAGAATAACATCAAGTTCATCAACCAGCCTCTGTTCAACTTTTGCCTGGATGTATCCTGAAGATATAAAAGGGGTACGTCACAGGATCGACCATTGGCAGTTTGTCAATTTGTAATTGCAGATTTGATCAAACAGCATTCTCAAACAAAGCAGATGATATGCCTAACATCATATCTGCCTCATGGGTTGTATCTCCTCCGATTGCCACCAGGTCCTTCAACTCTGTCTTCAAATCTTACCTACTAACTCATGAAACTTCTCCCTCAATTACTGAATGGCAGTCACTCTGTGATACTATACTGGCTGTTATTTGTTCCTTAATCCCTGCTGTTTCATATATTTGTGGTTAGCGGTCCCATGAATTAGTTGTCATAGCCTGCTCTGTCCTGAATGGTGCTCTGGGTGAACAGGAAAACAGTTCTATTATCTGTGATGGAATGGTTTTCGTTTGTTTCCTATCCCCCTAATCTTCTGTTCACCCTGCCAGGTGAAGGCCTCCTCCTGGTCCATACATAATATTCTTAACAGTGTCTACATTTCTGCAGAAGTTACTACTTTAGCAAAATTGATAAAATATTTGGGTTTTGGACCAATCTGATAACAACACCTTCTAAACCAATTTCTGAAAAACACCACTTCAAAACGCATTCTTTCTTAAGAGTCTTTGGGGGGCTCCATCTCATGTGAGAAGAACAAGTTTGGCTCATGGCCCTAATGGTGTGACTTTGCGCCTTTGGCAAGCTGTCCCTGCCTCCCTGATTGCCCTCTTCTTCAATTTAACCCTTTTCCTCCCTCAGTGGCTTCCCACATTGTCTATGCTAATAAACAGAACTGTTTTTGTCCCCAAGAAAGGGGCGACTGGTCAGCCATTAGATTTTCATCCAATCTGTTTCTTCTGTGGTTGTCCAGCATTTTCATAAAATCCTGGTTGATCACCCACAACTGTCCCATTTAGGCGATACCTATCAGTACTGTTTTGATGATGGCTGTGTAAACACCTTCATTCTCTCTGTTGTGATCCATCATGCTTGATCTTTTTTTAACCCCTTTGCATATCACTTCACTTGATGTTGCAAAGACCTTCGATTCAGTCTCCCATGAAGTATCAAATTTCCCTTAGTCTTGGTCTTCCCAGTCATTAACTACACAAAATTACTTTATACCTCATCTTCAATTTACTTTATGTTTCATGGTGTATCCTCCCCTCTTCTCTGTAATTCACTGGATGTTCATCAGGATGACCCTCTGTCAGTACTACTTTTCTTTTATGCGACTGATCTGGTACTTGAAGAGCTCCTGGGGGTATGTTCGTTGAATTCTCAGGCTGTCAGTTGTCAACTGTAACATGCACTGATGATGTGCTACTTTTAGCTCCACAATTAGGAGTATACAGACCTCCTTTAAAGACTTTGAGCAGAGTTCTGCCTTCTCTCTGGTTTAAGTGCATGACTTTTTAGGTTCTAGTTGAACAATTTAAACTGTCCTCTGGATCTATTTCACTAATTAATGCTGTCCAGAAATGAAAGTGTTTTAGCATGGAATTTGACTTGATAAGGCCAACTGGATCCCAGAAAAGTCTTTATGAGTATCTATTAACTATGTGAAGCATATAAGGTTTCATCTACTGTTTGTAGAGCATCTAGGTCCTTAGCCATTCAGAGATGAGATTACATTCAGTTTGTCCACACAACTATCAACTGTTTGCCTTCTACAGTCAGGATCTCAAAAGGCTGCAGAGCAGCATTAGTTACAAAGCAGGATGAAACGTAGATGACCACCCATATTATTCAGGGCTGGTACAGAAGTCATAGTGGCAAATACTGTAACATGATGCTGTCGCAAATACCACAGCTTAAGAGCTTTGTAGTGAGAACTACAATGTCTGGGTGAGCCTTATTTCAGAACTGATGTTGGTTTACGTAAACCAGACATTACTGCAAGCAAAAAATCGGTTAATTACAGTTATTGATGTTCAGATTGTGTCGGGGGCCAGACTAACTGAAAGGGATCAGAGAAAAGAGACACTACTACGCAAGTGATTCTTCTTTAATCCAAGCAATTACACTTCTCTGTGAAATGGCATTTGTCTTAGACAAATGCCATTACAAGTTAAGTTACAACAGCTTCCTGGAGGGAGTTTAGTTATAACAACTTTCCCTCCAGGAAGCTGTTATAACTATTAAAGTGTATAACACCAGCTGGTTTAGTTGAAAATGCTTCAAATGCTATCATAAAAAAAACAAAATTGAAGAAATCTGATTATACAAACCCCATTTATATTAGCTTTACCAAGTGAATGACATTATACTTGTACATTACTGAGCTTAAAAAGAGCTACAAATATAAATTAAAAACTATATATGTTACTTTTGACTTACCATTGTACATACAAGCTATTGCAATCTTATTATCAGCTCCATCTTATTAAGATGTAAAACTGTTATCAGACTAGGAGGATTCCTTTTAATTATGTCATTTGAGATACATATGTCTGATAGTGGACTTGTTGAACTGTTGTGTAATTTATGCAGAAAATTCTATTTCCCATATTACGACTGGACATGTGTATGCTTGTGCATTCTGTAAATATCTTAGTGCTTTCAAAAAGCCTTTTAAAAAAATATTAATTTAACAGAAGAAGAAACTAGTTTATTCCTCTTTCAGATGAATGTGAAAGAGAAATAGACAACAAAAATCAGATATCAGTATCAAAAAGGCAACAGGTTGCAACAAGAAGCAACTTGTTGCAAATATAAGGGGTGCAAGTGGAAGATACGTGTATATTGAACAAAATACTACTTGCACTTTTTTTAAAAATAAGAGCTTTTTTTAAAAACGTACAAATTAATGTTAAACTTGTATATTACTTTAATTGTATGTATATTACTTCAGATAATTTTGTAAATTAAATTAAAAAAACATTAATATATTTTACATTTTTTATTATTTTCATGTTATTGTTGATTTTTTACAAAATTTAAAATATTACCTTTTAAATATTAAACAAAATGTAATTCTTGTTAATTTCTTATACTCTCTTTTTCTTTTTCATTTTAGTCTCCAGAACTACTGTAAGGTATTACTTCAAAGGATGATATGTATGAAATGAACTCTTATATAAAATAGATGAAATGAACTCTCATAAGGCTTTCTCAGAGCCCAAATTTGACAATTGGTAAGGATTCAACAATAAACACAAAGCTTGGTGGAATTCAAATGAATCCTATATAAGATTAAAGCAAACAAATTTAAGTGGCTTTAGTATGATCACACGGGAGTAGACCCATACAGTGTTTAATCAAACTATAAGCAGAAAATGACAAGCAACAGAAATGACATGTTACATGAGTGAAGTTATGACCCAGTATGTTTTTTCTTGTGTTTAATATTGGCTTTTAATTTACAAAAATAATCTTTAATTTTTCTCTAATTATAATGAATCAAATTATGACTTGGCTTAGTCTAAAAGTAAGAATTTGTAATTTATGGAGGTAATTACAATAAAGTTTAATAAATGTTTCTAAAGAAAATTATCAAAATTTGAAGCAAATTTCTCATTACTGCCTTTGAAAAAGGAAAGAACTATGTTAGAAGTTGAAGAAACCCTGATTGTACATCAGCCATTCATCCAAGCAATTTCTAATTAATTGCATCCTCCACTCTCACTTTTGTCACTGCTCATTCTCCAATCACTAATAGCTAAGTGAAATAAGCTAGTCTATAACTCTATTCATTTTAAGTAGTTTGGTTTAATTTATATACAACTGAAATTTTAATAAGTACTGAAACTGTATAAACAAATTACTGTCTTATAATGTAAATCATTGATCTTCATAGATTGTATAAAACTTATACTAGGAGAGTCGATAAAAATTTTAGGGTAGGTATTTGAGGCACCGTAAAAATTTGTGCAACACTTCTTTTATAATGTCTGAATATAAAATCGAAGATTTTGGTGAAGAGTAGTGGGGCCTAGCCAACCCTCGAATTTTTAACTTTGTAAAATTTTATTTACAAAAAGAATCCTCGAGACATTTTGAAATTTTAATACCTTCAAATTTAGTATTTAATGAAATAAATAAAGCCAGATTATTTTGTCAAGTTTAAAATTTTGACGAGCTGTATCAAAATTGTATTTCATAAATATAGAAAAAATATATTTCAGTCATGCTGAAGTTTAGACATAATATTTATACCCAAAAAAAAAATTTTAAAAGGGCAGCCCATTTTGGTGGGACTTTTTACCTGCCAGGTGATCGGGAATGTTATACATGAGTCTGAGTAAGTAATGCTATGGATACGTTGAAGTGTGAGCACTCGTGCATTTTTTTAATGAGCATGCCTCCTCTTTATATTAGGCTAGTAGGGCGGGAAGAGCAGTCTCCTGGAGTGGAGGTTTGTCACGCCTAAATGATCCCAGGAGAACCTTGATGGGGGATCTACTGTGGGAGCCCAAACTGGAGGGACAGTAGGTTAATCTCCTACCACGACATCCAGGGCTGGCTGACAATATGCCAAAAGGCAATTCCAGCTACCCCCCGGAAGCAGTGAGGAGGTTTAGTTGGTAGGGGATAGGTTACTCCTTGCACATGAATAACATCTTGCAGAACCTACTTAGCTGTTTGCTAGCCCAGGACACTAGTGTCCTGGGCTCACAATGACCACATGGATGTACGTAAAGGTATTCCTCAACCTGCCGAAAAAAAAAAATAAAAAAAAAAAAAAATAGGTTGAAGTATGAGGTCGGCCTCTGTAGCGCGGTGGTAGCGTCCTGGCCTTTCATCCAGAGAACCCGGGTTTGAATTCCGGTTAGGCATGCCATTTTTCACACACGCTACAATTCATTCATCTCATCCTGGCCAGCTGAATTGAAGCTGCTGTGATGCGATGACTCTTGCAAGACCATGTGATTTATAACAAGCATGCAGAATTTAAAAAAGTTTTGGAGTAGTTAAAAGTTTCTTATTCACAGTATTTTTTTTTTTTTTAATAATTTTCATATATTTAACATTAAATGAAAAAAATTATGATGTATTTATACACCACATAACTTAAATAAAATATATATATTTTTTTTTTACAGCAAACAAATTGAATTGGCTTTATGAATGATTCATTTAAATATGATCACATGGGAGTAAACTTATACAGTGTTGAATCAAACTAAATGCAGAAAATAAGCAACAGAAATGACAGGTTAAGTTTTAAATAACAATGAGTGAAGATATGGCCTAGTATGTTTCATCTTGCGTTTAATATTGATTTTTAAATGTTTTAATTTTTAAGTGCTATTTTACACAAAAGACACTTTATACTTTAATTAAATTGTATTTTTATTAATTATAATAAAATATAATGAACTGAAAAATGAATTGAATACAAAAATAAAATTTATTTGGGTGAACTAATTTTTTAGGTATAAAAACATGATTTTTTCTTTTGGATTTTTTTATTCTCATAATCAGTATTTGTTGCTCCATAATCATCAGTGAACATATATAAATGATCATTAACATAATTAACCTTTCAGCCCAACAATTTTTTTTATTATACACCAATGTAGTTTGTAGCTTGTCTCTATATTTTTAAAAATTTTGTTCCAAAATGATCTTTACTGAATACATTGTCGTATTTATCACTCCTTTTGTAGCAGTGTTTGTAATTATATCCAAGTAACTGTTACATAATGAACTGAAGGAGTAAAATTTTTTATTTTGAAGGATACTGTCATTAATAAAATAAACAGCAAATTTCTTCAAAAGCTTCTTGATGCAACTTTAAATTTTTGTGATAATTCGTTTCCAGTTTTCCTGATACGCTTGCAATTTATTGAAATAATCTTTTTGGTATATTCAATGATTATTTATAGAGTCTGAACTTTGAACTTATTATATACTTCAGTACCCTTGATAAATAAATTTTCTACAAAATATGTGCTCAATATCTCAGTAATACATTCTATGTCTCAAGATGTTGATGCTTCATACATACTTTGTTGAACGAAAGCATGTTCATTGGATAATGAAATATCTGTAATATAAAATTTATATTACAGAAAAGAAATTCAACTTAGGTTAGTCATTGAAACCTTATGTTAATAACTAATATATTAAAATTCAACAAATTTAAATAAAATAGTTAATACTAACTGATTTTTAATGAAATATAAATTCATTTTTATTAAACTTTGTATTTTCCAAATTATGTAATGTTAGAAGTATTTTTGTTGTAAAATTTTTCATTCCATTCATTGAGACAACTATAGAAATTCAAGCAGGTAATAAATTCATAGACGAGCAGATGCTAATTGCTAACCTAATAACAACAGTATAAATAAATATATCCTACAGTCTGTACAGAGAGAGTTTTAGTCTGTCTGATAGACAAGGTTTATCTTAGTCAAGGACTACAAATATCTTACACTATTGGTGATAATATTATTTTATTACATAAAATAAAAAGTAAAATTGTACTATACCTAATGAAGAAGAAGGTACATTGGATTTTCCTGCAGTGATGTCTTCAAAATATTTCTTCATTAAACCGAGGAAATTTTTATAGCAATATGTGTGATAACCCTCTTTTAGTTTAACATTGGATGGTAAAATTATGTCTTCATATTTTAATATATGTTTTTGCCAAATTTCCAATATTTCATGACTTTTTTGTAGATTTTTTTCACTAAAAACAATTATTTTTCTATCGTTTTTTGCGTAAATAACACAAACTAATTTTTCACTTTCCATTATTTATATATATAAATAAAATAGTATTTCTATAACTTCACGTATTTCATTACAAATAAGAATTTTTAACTACACCAAAATTTTTTCTAACTACTACATGCTTGCTATAAGTCATGTGGTCTTGCAAGAGCCAATTGCATCGTTGCATGCTCTAACTCAGCTGGCCGTCAACACTTCAACCTTTCTTTATCTGTTAAGCCTCTGTAACTACTGTAAGGTATTACTTCAGAAGATGAATGAGGATGATGTGTATGAAGTAGTCTTGTACAATTTCAGGTCGATCACTCCTGAGAAGTGTTGTGGATAATTGAAACCCAACCACCAAAGAACACCGGTATCCACGATCTAGTATTCAAATCTGTATAAAAATATCTACCTAAGAATTGAACCTTAGAACTCTCAACTTCGAAATCAGCTGATTTACGATGTACATCACACTTCAACCTACCCATAGTGTGGGTGTACTTATATATGAGTGCGAGTACATCACATCTTATATGTGATGTACTCGCATTCACATATAAGATTCCTGAGCACCTGGAAGGTAAAAGTCCCACCAAATGGCCTATCCTTTCAAAAACTTTTTTTCTGGATATAAATATTATTCTGTCTTAACCTCAGCATGCCACAAATATATTTGTTCAATACTTATAAAATACAATTTTGAAACGACCTGGCAAAATTTTAAACCTTACTAAATAAATAATATGGCTTTTTTATTTCATTAAGTACTAAACTTGAAAGTATTAAAATTTCAAAATGCCTAAAAACTTTTTTTGTACATAAAATTTTGTAAAGTTAAAAAATTCAAGAGTTGGTTAGGCTCCATTAGACTTCAGCCAGGTCTTCGATTTTGTATTCAGACATAAAAAAAAGGAAGTATTACACAAATCTTCATGGTGCCTCGAATACCTACTGTAAAATCTTTAACAGCTCTTAGACTACTATACTTTATAACTTAGTATATAAATAAATAAGACTAATTTATCTGTTATAAAATATTTCCAAAGTACGTTAAAATTAAAGCTTTAGAATATTATAAAAATAACTGCTGCTAAATAAAAATGAAATAAACATAGTAGTAGGTTGATGGATAATAAAATATCATTTTCTACTTAAAAACTTTATATTATAAAAATAAATTTACAACCAGTAATTTATTTTGCTATTTGGAAAATGAAGAAATTTATTATGCAGTAAACAAACAAAAATCAAATAAATCAATTACAAAAAAAAATGAATCTAAACAAATTTTGTAAAAAATTACATTACAAATCATAACAATCATTTAATACAAAAGAAAATAATAAATTGAATTAGTATTCTGGAATGTTTTCCTTCTCCCTCTAACCCTTGCAAGTACAAAGTATATTTTTGAGACAGAAATAAAGTTTATATAAAGATGCATTAATTGATTCTGTGTATCAAATTAATTAAATAAATGCTCAATAAATTTTCGGTGTACTGGTATGAAAACTAGCTAAAACTACTTAAATTTTAATGTTGGTTTCCCCAGCTGTAATTTGTTTTTTAGAATCTAATTAATATTAATCTTGGTAAAGTGAACTTAGATATACATCCAGTATAAATTCATGTATAAGGATTGATGTATTGGTTCTACGAATAATAATTATATAAGTAAGTTGCAACCCACATTCGAGATACTTCTTAATTATATGATTTATTCACTCAGATAGTTAAAACATGAAAGAGAATTAAAGAAATAATTTAGAAACTTTACTGGTTCATCATTAAAAATTAACACAAGACCAAAAGCCCTCTAAAATTGTACACAGATGACATTACATCATTAATAAATCCATACAGGCAAGGATAAATAATTGACTGGTCTTCAAATATGAATGGATTTATATTTATAGGGTTAACTAGTTTAAATTTATATGCAAGTGTCCCACTCTGCCATCTTCATTCAAAAAATTCAATATCTGACATTCAAACTTAAATCAATTTTAAAATGTTAACAAAATTATGTTTCTAATTTTTAATTATATGTAAAAACTCATATCTAAGGAAGAAAGAAATACCACTGCCATATGCCAAAGTTTTAATATTTCAAGAGATATACCCATGTTTTATAAAGTTAACACAGTAACTACAAAATTGTAAGTAATGATCTTCATTAGTAACAACTTTTTCAAGGGAAAAACATTATAACAGCAGAATAGAAACGGTTGGCCAGGTCAGTAATTATCTATTTTTACATTACAGTATTAAAATATAAAACAGTCCTGGGTAAAAGAGAAACTGCATTTCTCAGTAGCTTATGCTTAAATACCACTAACATTTTGGAAACTAAATGATGTAAAGCAAGATAAAATGCAAACAACCAAAGGCATATAATTCATTGAACTAGTTTACACAGATCACCAAAATTAAGAATTGCAGGTGAAGTTTAATACATGTTGGCATTTTGTAATGGCTAATGACTATAGCAGTTGATGCCAATAAAAAACAAAAGAAAGGGACACATATTAAGGTAAAAGAATAAGAACATTAGCAATTTTCTATTAAGTTAAATCCTTTAGGAATAACTGTTGAAATATGTCATTTGACGATTAGAATATTTTTATTTAAATACTATTTAAGCCTCAGAATAACAACATGTTGGTATAATAGGATGGATGGTGATGATACTGTCCTTGAGTAACTCTGCCAGAGCAATATCATTAATCTATAATGAAATGTGTACGAGTTTATAAACATTCAGAGAAACAGGATAGAAAATAGAATAGTAAAATATTTTCTATAACAGAAATTTAAGAGTATAATTTGAAGTTAATAACAGAGCAGTAGTGTTTTTTTGGAGAACACCACAAAAAAGCAATTTATCAGATCATATCATCTCGGTATTAGATAACACAGTGAATTTCTACCTTGATAGACAGCCAATTAAGGCTCCCAAATGTATGCCTTACAAAATACAGTAATTTTCAGTTTTATTAAGTTCCCAAGAAAACATAAGTACCATCTCTTTCCAGTGGGAAAAGAAAAAAGAAGACTCAAAATTAAAAGGATTTAAAAATTTAATCTGATTTTGCCATGAAGAATACATAAACCTTATTGAGGATTAAACTTCAGACCTTCAACACAGATATGAGTGAGAACTGAATAAAATCATTAGGGAAATTGCTTTTAATTAAATAGACATATTCTACAATAAATTAAAAAAACTAATAATTTTCTGAAAGCAATAATTAATTTTGTAGAAGACAAAAAGTTGACATAAATCTTTTACAGTTGCTGAATAGAATACAATATTAAAATATCTACAGTATAAACAAAGGACAATGACCGAAAAAAGTTTTGCTTTTCAAGATCTTTCTAAACAACAATGATCTGATTCAGTAAGTAATACTTTGTTTTCTATTTGCTTATTTTTCACAGGAAAGATGAATTATAATTGTGTTTAAACACTAAACATTTATTAATACCTCAATTTAGCCATAATACTTGCTTTTTAACCCATAAAAATATTCAACAATTATAATTTTAAATATATATATATATATATATATATATACATACCCATACCAACAAATTTATTGTTTCCTTTATGCTATATATATATATATATATATATACTCCAAAATATACAGTATGAATTCAAAATAAATATATGTATATGCATACATATTCTAAATTCTATTAATATAAACCTCTTAGTACAGAATATTGAGATAAGAAAAATCTTAATTTTATTATGAGTCATGGGATCCTGCATCTTCAGACATGATGAATTTAATTAAAATGCATATTAAAAAGTAAAAATATACCATGTACATGATGTAATGTTTGTTTCATTATTGTAATATTTTAATGAAAATTACTTATTAATTTATTTTATGAGTACTGCTATCTGTTATAATTATGATTAAGACTTGAGAGAGACAATCTCATAGAAAGTGAAACAATAGCAGAACTCATATAATAAATTAATGTGCAATTTCCTTTATAATGTTAATAGCTATGTAACAAATATTATTTCATGTGCATGGTTTTATTATAGTATTTTTAATTTTTAACTTTTTAATATGCAGTTTAGTTACATAATATATCATAACTGAGGATGTGGGATCCCATGAAAGTACTTTCATGACAGAATAAAGATAACATATTTTTTGTCAATATTCTGTACTAAGAGTTTATATTAACAGAATTTAAAATACAGAGTGTCCAAGATGAAATGCCCTAATTTGAAACATATTTACTGAATATAATAAACAACTAAAACAATTTTGTTGGGTGATACATGGTAGCTTAGTTATGGAAATTTAAATTATGTAATGTAATATAACAAGATCATTTTTATTTCAGATGCTGAAAATCATTTTTGAAAATTGAAAAATGACAACGAATGCTGAAAAAGCACAAACATGTGGTGGTAAGCAGAAATGGAGTCTATTATTGCAGTTCAACGACATTTCTGTGCAGATTATCACAGAGACCCTTCTGATGCCAAGAGGCATGGTGGAGGCAAATTTGGGATAACATTTGGTGTTGCTTAATGAATGATGAAGTTATTGGACATTTTTTTTCTTTGCAGAGGCAACTACCACTGGTGACATATATCTTGATATGTTAGTAAACTTTGTGTACCTCAGATAAGACATCGACATCCAAACCTGTTCTTCCAGCTGGATGGAGCACCTCCACATTAGCATCTGGAAGTCTGGAACACATTGACTAATAATTCCCACAAGAATGGATTAGGAGAGGTGGTGCAATTCTCTCGCCACCCTGACTGTGTTACATTACTTCCCTGAATTTCTCCCTGTGAGGGTTTGTTAAGGACAAGGTGTACTCTTTCAATAACGGCTCTGTGAGAGGATTAGAACTGCTATTGAGACAGTTATGCTACAGCCTACCTGGAGAGAAATCAAGTTTGATTAGACATCCTCCATGCCACTAGTGGGTCAATGTAGAAATGGTGTGATTGCATAAAAAAAATGTCATAAATATGGATATTCATTGTTGTTTCAATCTTCTTAATGCATTGAATAAACTAGTATTATACTAACAGTTCAAATTAGAGCATTTTGTCTTGGACACTGTATAATTTAACATAACAGAGGAA
>JAAAKQ030376017.1:11741-25565 GCA_010016005.3 Zanna intricata
TTTTTTTATAAATTTCTTGGTATTTCATGTAAGTACTTCTATTCATTTGCATATAATAATGATTATTATAATAATAAGGCGGTAGTGTTATTTTTATTCTTTTTAAATTTGACCTTTACTACTACTTAGTATTATGTTTTTAAATTCACGTTTATTTTAGGAGTAAGATTATTTTATTCTGTTCTCTCTCCCTCTATCTCTCTGTGTACGTGTGCGCTCGTGTGTGTTGGGGGACATGTGCGCGAGCTCTAAGTATTGGGATTAATTATTCGAATTCTTAAGTTTTTATGTTTATATTTTAATTAGATATAAATTTTATATTAATTTAACTTTTGAACTGTGATAAATAACCTCTTGATGTGTGCAATTTTGTTTCAGAGGAAAATAATTGCAGCTATAATTATTTCAATAATAATAATAATAATTTTGTTTTTAGTTATTACTGTTGACTATGATATTTTGTTCATTTAGTGTTTTTATTGTCTCCTTTGTTGTAATCGCTTCGGTAAGTTTTTTTAAACCAAAATTGGCCTTGTCTGTGTGTGAAAATCAATTTGTAATTATTTTTGTTTGTTTGGTTAAGTTGTTTCTCAGTTTTTACTAATTTTTCTAAATGAGAACGAAAGGTAAAAATTAGTAGAGAATAAATAAAATTCTTGTTTTTTTTCATTTTTTTTTTTCTTTCTGTCATTGCTGCATTGAGTCGCCCAATAATTGTCTGATTCAACAGGTGTGCAGTTTTCTTCCTGCGTGAATCCGGATGTAATAATTCATACTGATGATTATAAAGAGATGATCCCATAGGTTTATATGCTATTTTTATCAAATTTTGTATGTTTGGTATACGCCTTTTCGATCGGTGCATCGTATTTTATGTTTAATTGTATGCCGTACTAACTACCCTTCATCAAATAACCAATGTTTCCGTTTAATTCTGTTTCGTTGCGATTCTATAAGTGCTCTCCAAACACTATTTGATGTATTCGCTATGCATCCAATGATAGCGGACAGTCAAGAGTGTTTTTCTGTTTTTGGTAACAGCAATACAGTCTTTGTCGGGTTTCTAATCGCATCGGAATTGAAGGAAACGTATGACTTGACGCAGCCGCTAAGGAATCATATGTTCATTGATTTTATGTTATTTGTTCTAAGCATAAGCCGTTTTTCGAACGTTGGCGAAGAGGAATTTGAGAGAACAAGTGGAGCTGTCGATGATAAGCTGCGGTCATATTAAATGAAGTGTATAGTCGTAATAAGTCTTTACCTAGAAAGACTGGCGAGATAATCGCCACGAAGAAGTTTTTCTTGTCTGAGCATGGGGGCGCTGGGTTAATGCACTGATTCCTTATTTCTTGCGGTGATACTCCAGTATCGGGGAGTCTTATTGTTTAAGATTCTGAGGATTAGCGTCCCTACAGCCCTAGCCTCTACAGCTTTTCTTCCCACTACACACTGAACTGGAGAACTCTACTCTTTACACTAAGAATACTACATCAATTACAACACCACAACTACACAACAACATTCTACACCATTTCTTCTTACACATATACTCGGTGATGTGACATCTTACGAAACGAAATCGTAATCAAAGGTGGAAATTATCATGCCGATGGGTGAATGGCTCTACGTAGCGAGTCTCGAACGATGTCCTCTGGGCATCTGGATGAGCCCAGTTGTATTTACTCTAGCTTCAGTACACGTGCGCTCTGCTGGAGTGGTCAGTTATATCGCTGATACTCGTGAGACCAAAATTGCAAGTCCTGAAGAAAATCCCATGATGGTTGGTAATCCATCTAAAAAAAAAGCCACCAAAAACAATCTAGTGAAAAGGCCTCGATTAGCTTTGTCTGACGAAGATATCAGTAATGGAGACAAGAAAGCAAATTGTGAAGCAACCAACCCGCAGATTAAAAATATTAGATTCGTTGTTATGCGAAATATTCAGGAAGGTGACTGACTCCCTTCACAAGATAACTTGTGACTCCCTTCCTGATCAACAGGATCTGTGGCTCACCGAAGAACATAAAAAAAATTAA
This sequence comes from Zanna intricata, assembly GCA_010016005.3. Classification (NCBI taxonomy): domain Eukaryota; kingdom Metazoa; phylum Arthropoda; class Insecta; order Hemiptera; family Fulgoridae; genus Zanna; species Zanna intricata. Next base: position 13,781 of record JAAAKQ030376017.1, read on the forward strand.
GAGATGGATCGAAATTAATTGAAATACTTAAAGATGGACAGAGTAGATCTCTCTACTCTGTATTACTAATGTGAACGGTATACACGTAAGTACGACGTGCCACAAAACTTTAAATACGAGCCGGGGAGTAAATTTTTGCAAAGATCTTATAGAGTGGAATAACGGAAATAGAATTGAATGTCAATTTAAGAGAAGGTTTTCCGTTCTGCTCTGCCGTTTCACTATCCGTTTCACTTTATAACTTGTTGGGTTCAAAGTTCAACAGCTATTTCCGTTATTGAGCTGTTGAGCTTTGAACCCAACAAGTTATAAAGTGAAACGGCAGAGCAGAACGGAAAACCACCACCTTCTCTTAAATTGACATTCAATTCTTCTACCAGAAGATTAACCAGATTCAAGAACAGCCAAAAAACTGTGGGAAGTTAACCTTGCCGTAGATTTTCTTTTTTAAGTGTCTTCTCTGTAGGTTTCTTTAAGTTTTATTTAGGATAATTATTCCAGTTTTTCGTTTTACGATATCTAGTTTTCAGTTCATAAGATATTTAAGAAAAAATAGAATGTAGGTTTGAATCGTTCTAACGATTCTGCCTAATTGTCCGAATCCCCGTCGGGATTGACTGACGAATTTCTTCAGTGCACTGGGTTTCTTGGTTTTAAAAGAGACACTTGTTTTATGATAATGACGTTTTAGTGAAGAGGTTTAAAGAAAGCTATTACATTACGCATCGCACACCTTCCCTTCCCCCCCTGATAATCGCACTCGTTTGCTCCCAAACTAAAATATAAGATAGACTGTACGTCAATTTCGACTATTCCAATTTCAGTCGCACTTGTAAATAATTAAATAAAGTATTATACCTGTTGATTGTTTTAATACATTTATGCTTACAGTTAACAGCTCGAAAGGCGATCGGTCTTCACTAAAATTAGAACTAACTTTTATAAAAAATGATAGTGGAACCGGATTAATGAAGTAGTTTGACCATATTTTCAAAGTCGGCTCGTTTTCTATTAAAAATAAAAATTGCGCTGATGATTTTTTCCGATCGCTAACTAAATAATGTGATCTTGTGTACAAGAAGACTGATGTTTTCTTCACTGTAATTTTTTGACCGACTGTTAAAACATTTTCTTTGGATCACTAATAAAAGTAAGACCTCTTTCTTTAAAATTCAATGATTGTTTTAGACGAGTTTTTTATCTTAAAGACACTAGTTGAAAATAAATTTTCATTAAAATAATTTAAAGAGAAATACAATCTGCTAGTTGTAGGATTCCATTGTGAATTCCATTGGTGCTAGTAGTAGGATGCATGTGCATTTCGATCGGTTTGACATTCAGATATTCAATAATAACATATTCGGTTCGGTATAATAAAGACACCGATTGAAAAACATTTTTCCCTAATAACTCTGATAAGGGATTCCTTGTTATGAATAACATGAAACATGACGTTCTTGAGAATGACTACGCTATTTCTGGAGCGTTTGATTTATGTCAGGTTGTCTACAAAATTGTGTTGCAAAATTAGTGTTTATATACTCGTAATTTATACATACGCAATAGTTTATTGTGTCATCAGGGTAACTAGCCGCTTGGTTAATACAAACAGAAAAACTTTGGTGGAATTAAATGTGTTTGTCGAGTGGCGATAGAAAAAACCAAAGATGTAATGTCAATGTATATGTCATCCCCATAAAAAATTTAAGTTTATTTTTTGAAAACCGTTATGAGTAAACACATATAATTTTTGTACTAATACCGTAGATTATAAAAAAATAAGAATTACGGATGTGTATAATAACAATCATTTTTTATTAAATTTTGTATGTTGAATTGTATAGAATTATTACCGCAGCGACCATATTTTACAAATACAAACGTAATATTGTAATTTAAATAGATACAATAGGGAAAAAACGCATTAAATTTAGCATTAGCCTATAAAGTAGTTTATATTACTGGAGGTATTAAATAGTAGGTAAGTTATAATGATTACATGGAACGTCATGAACGTGAAATCCACGACAGTAGGCGTTGCCACTGCGCTAATATGGAATTACGGTATTATTGTCGTTTTGTTCATTCGCTTTCATAACATCTAATAAGTTTTTTTTTTACTCGAATGAGAAAAATATAATGATGAATTGTAACGGATTCTAAGTTGATTTCTTCTTTTTTTTTTACATTTAAATGGAAATAATATATTACTGAATGTGTTTTCTAAAGCCTGGTAAGTATTCTTTATTTTCTTCCCATTGCCTACTGTAATACATAATTTTGATGCGGGCCGTTTATTTTTTTGCGTAATTTTCCTATATGTATTTATGGATATAATTATTAAAACAGGAATATGATATGATGCAATGTTTTAACAAATCTTTTGATTTCCGTGTATTTCGTACAAAGAAATATTGTAATCGCGAAAAATTTCGGTTTTCAAATTTCAACGGAAATATCCATTTTGACTAGTTTCGGCATGACGTATGTACATGCGCGTACGTTCATTCAAAAGCAGTTACCCGTAGAATGTTGAAATTTTTGGATTTAAAACAGTTGTAATATCTAGTTGTGTACTTCCCCCTTTTTTATTGCAATCGACTGAACCAAAATTATCTAAAAAAGCCCAAATTCAGAAAAATTTGGATTTTGGACCTTTTCTTAATTGCAGCTCTCGTTTAGAGGACATTTAGAGCTTTTTAAAAATATGTCATGAATGGTACTTATTATCATTGATTTCCAGAGTTATAGCCAAATAAAATTTTAATTAATAATGAAATATTTGGAAATTACAAGAGTTACACATCGGTTCGAATCAGATTTCATCTCCTTTTATTTAAAAAAATTTTTTTTTTATTTTCTTTTTTTTATTTTATTAACTTTTTTTAATTTGGGTGTATTGATTTATTAATAATTATAACCCATGATCGTAAAAAAAATGCTTACATTAAATAATAATTGTGTAATAACAATAAAAAAACAAAAAATGAATGTGTATATGTAATAGATTTGGTGAAACATTTGATTATTTAATATTAATTTAAAATTATAATTTAGAATCGTATTATTTTTGGATTTTCTAGTATAATTTTTGTTTAATTTTGTGTACGATTCGTTAAAAAAAAAAAAAAATGTGTATATGTAATTTAATAGGCTTACAAGGAAGTCATTTGATGTCCACATCAGATTTTTTCATATTAATAAAAAAATCGAAAACTTTTTTTATTTTTAATAAGTATTTAATTTCGCTTATTTCCTTTACAGTTAGGTTATTTTAGATTAATTATGCTTCACTTAAACAGTTCGGAACTGTTGATTTTGTATAATTTAATAAACAAATATTAACTTCATTCTCGAGATATCTATTCCTTAACTGTAGATATGTTCTAAATTTAATTTTCAGCCATACTCTTTTGTATATTAACTTTTACTAAAAACAATAAGTTATATAAAGTTATAAAATAATAAGTTATTTGAAAGTGATTTTTTGTACTTCATTTATTTAATGCATTCTGAACGGAAAAATATAAAAAAATAGAATTTTCTTCTGAAATTTAAAGTAGCGTCTTTCCAGTAGTTTTGTTCAAAGATGTTAATCAAAGTATTTATGTTTACTCAAAGTAAGTCTAATCAAAGTATTTACGTTTTTAAAAAAAAAAAAAAAAAAAAAAAAAAAAAAAAATACGTAAACTTATGTCTAAAGTCATTTGATGTAAGTTTACGTCAAAAAAAAAAGAGCTTAAGAATCGTGTTACGTTTGAGATAACGTTTCTTTCTAGAGTAGAAAAATATTACAAATTCATCTGCAAAGAAGATGAAAATACACTTATTCTTTACTTTAATATAACTTTTTTCAATTAATGTTGTTTTATTACATTGTATTTCGAGAATTCAGACAGATTGATTTCTCAAATCAATTATACACCGTCTCGTCTAATTAATTATTCCACCGATTTTTATGCAGATGATTCTATTTATGGATTGTTATTTTAGATTGCAGTATATTTTTTTTCAGTAATTTTCAATTTATTCCTTTTAGGTACTTAATAATTACCATATAGCTGACATGACATGAAACACTGGTTATCCTAAAAATGGCAACAAATTTATTTCCAGAATTACTCGCATAACCGTCTCTTGTTAGTTTGTTAAACAAAATGAGAAATGAAATGGTTTCCTAATTTTTGAATGTAATGTTTTTATAATCAAATGTTATTCTATTCAATTTATTAATTGTTCGTTTATCGTGTTACGAAGACGTAATATATTCCAATCATAAAAACTTCTGTTTGTATTTAATTGCGATAATAATATAATTAGTTATCGACTGGTTTGCTGGAGTTGTCAGTCGCTTTGTATTGTGTGCGTATTTTTAGGCTGGATGTAACTTATACAAAATATATCCTTTCAAATTCAAAAAACTACAGTTATTATTCGAATAGTTTTGTAATCGGCAGCAGTTAAATAAGAAAAAACTACTACACGTTTATTGCTATTTAATTCTACTGATTTTAGTAAATTGCTGTTTATTTTTGTTTATAGATAAATATATTATCTTTGTTTTGCCGTTGGATCACCGTAGGTTGAATCTAGATATGTTCTAAAATACACTTAGTATTTCCAATTTTTAGTTTACAGGACATCAATATTTTGCTTCTCAAATTAAAAATTTCAATTAAAAAGCTTCGGAAAAAAAAAGTTTTGAACGTTATACTCCGGTTTCCGCTTCTGATTCTACAGATTTTTGTCATTCTGTCGTTTATAGATTTTCTGATTAGCGCTTTCCATAATTTCACAAATATTTCGTCGTAGTTCGTAATCTCATTTTTTAATAACTGATAGATATTCTAGTGATCCCTATCCAATATCGAAATGTCTTTTGTGTTTAGATTTCGTAAATTGTTGAAAAATTGTTATTTTTATAATATTTAGACTTTTTATTTCGAGTACAACATAACGTTGCTGGAATCTTCTGGTAGCATATTTTTCCATCGCTTCTTGTATTTTTTAATATGGAAGTATGATACAATGTTACTGCTACGTTATTTACGCAGTAATTAATTTTTCCTTTTTTTTTTTTTAATATAAAAGATTGTATATATTATTAATTTAACCTATAGGTTAATTATATTTTTATAAACGATGCTAACGATCGTACATTAGTGTAAGGATTATGTTATTGGGTCAGTCAGTTGACCTGGAGTCGATTAGTAGAGAGGCCAATACATGTGTTGGATGCGCGCGCGCGCGCACACACACACACCATACACATGAAACTTCTGTGGGGGAGTGATAGTAACTTAATATTTTATCCAGAAAGTTCTGGTAGTATCTTTATATTTCATTCAGAAGGTTCTGGGTTCGAATACCAAGGAGGACTGACATTTTTCATCCACTATACATCTCAAGATATTCTCGTTTACACAAGCTTCTAGCTTATGTAATAAATTAAAAATTTATATTAAATGGATAAAAAAAAATATACATATATATATATTATTTAATTTTGTTCGTTTTTGTCTATACTTTCGAAATTTAAATATATTTTCATTTAATCTGTACTTAAATACGAATATACTTTAAAAGAAGTAATCATAGTAAACGTAAATGTTTTATTATGATCCATTTATTGTTGCCAGTTTTTTTATACCATTACCGAAAGACGTCATTGCACGAACCGTTCTTTATAGGCGGTGTTTCAGCCTACACTGCACTAGCTGCTTGTCTCATATTTACTCCCACACTGTTATTTGTACACATCCTCCTTTATTTCCTGTACGATATTTTATCCGCTGCGAGTGTGACACAGCTGCGATCGTTTGTTGTTTTTGCTCTTGTCGGATGGTTTGCATCCTGGTATAGTTCTAAAGTAGCTGCAAGAAGTGCGATAGCTGTTGTAAAGCGAAATGGAAACAGGAAGCACGTGGTTCTGTTGGCATAGATAAGCTACACATATACACACGTGTGAGTGTATGAGGCGAGTCTTTTAATTACACAGTATCGGTATGAGTGTACCCTCCGTTTCTAAATTCTAATTCCGGACTCGCCGAGTGAAATTAGAAACGGATATTATAAGAAACACGTATACCTCTTCTAAAAACAAATCATAAATCTGTATTCGATCTGTTAGATCGATCTTTTAAACCAAATACCTGGAGATCTTTTTTTTTGTGATTCATTGACAAATATGTCGACGATATTTATATATATATATATTTTTTTTATATATATATTGTAAAACAGCAAATATTTTCGTAGGAAAATACTTTCGAATTATTTAAGTAGACTGCGTTTTTTAAGAACAGATGTTCTGTGCTTTTATATATTCTGTATTACTGATAACTATTACTTTTATTGCAGTAAAAATTATTTCTCAGATACAAACAGTTAAAAGTTTACTTCAATTTCATTAATTACAGAATTATTTGAATAAAGTAATTATCTTTGTTAAGTACAGGTAAGTAAGATAGTAAAAATGGGATCTTTTTGTCGTATGGTATTTATCTTTATTAGTTTATTAATGAAAATTTGTTTATCTGTTTTAAAGTTAAATTTTGATCGATCATGGTTTTGAGTGAAATATTTTAAGGACGACCGACGAGTAATAGCAGAATTTGGAATTCATTATTTAAAAAAATTAATTTTTTTTCGGACATTAGTGGTTTAACCCTTAATCGACTTTTAGTTTTTGCTAGTTCTTTTTTTATTTTCAGATCGTGGAAGAATTGCACATACGAAAAAGTCAAGATGAATGTCATCAGTCTATAAAAAACATAGTACTACGTCATCAGTACATCTGATGTTCTGACTTCGACTGCAGTTCCCCTTACGCCACCGCAGTCTCCATCGGTTTACGTCCCGGTCTTCTTCTTCGTCTCCTTGTAGTGTCCAAGCCTCACCTCGTGTATTAACTTTATCCTTCTTACTCGATTCCTTTCTCAAGTCATTGATTCTTTGTCTTCGTTTTTTGTTTCTACCGAGATTCGAATGAGATGCTATTTTAACTCCAGAATATTTAACAAAAAAAAAGCCAAAATTATAGTTTTACTCATCACTGACAACACTTTTGTAGTGATGAGAAAATATATCTCAAAGGTCCGGACTTCAAAAAAAATTCTGTATATTGGTATTAGAAGGGGATGGATATGCTTATTTATTAGTAGTACTAAATTTTTATTCATTATTTTTACTGAAATTAAATATTTTTTCGTCTTTCAGTAAAATCAGGTACGGAGTGATATCTCTAATTTTCCAACGGTTCAAGAAGAAATTAATAAAGTTAACACCATTCTCCGTCACATATATTTCCGTTAAAATTAATGATTGTGGATACGATATGATATGATTTAGAGTACGATCAAGATTTTTTAATGAAATTGCAAATTCTAACTGGAATGTTGGAAATTAAAAAAAAAAAAAAAAACAAAAAAAAAACGTGTTTCTGTATCAAAGTATCTCAGTAATGAATTATATTATTACGTCTTTATTCATTACTTTGTTTTTACATCTACTGTTATAAAAACTATATTTGTAAATATGTTGGTGAAGTTTTATGCCTCGACAATTTTTAGTGAAAGTTCTGGTTTACTTACTTTTCCTTGATTATTTTTGTAGCGTAATATACATTTTTCTCTAAACTTAGTACAGTTTTATCACTTTATTGCTATGTATTTATCATTTCATTTCATTGTTTTACGGAGTATTTTACAGTCTCATATCATTTAAAATTCCTTTAATTCCTCTATCTTCCTACTCGTATTTTTCCCTTACCTTTAACTTTCTAATATTTTATTCTTTTTGAGTAGCTATTTTTTTATTAACTTTAAATAGTTTTTTAAATAATTTTAATTTTGTGAAATCGTTTTTGAAAATAATGTCAGCCGTAAAATGTGTCAGATTGTAATTTCAGTTACTTTTTATTCGGTAAATAATATCCTCCGCTATTACAGCTTTTGGTTAATAATAATTATAATTTTCACCGGCGTTATTCTATATGAGAAAGAATGCTGTACGTTTTAATCGTCTTTACTTGTTTTTACATCTACGTATAAATACTATATATTGGTTTTATTTGGGTTGGGTACATCTTTTACCGTTTTAATGTGTTTTCTTGTGGTCGATGAATTTTATTTGACGTAAACGGATATGCGCTTTTGATTCGCCTTTCAAATTACGGATTCTTTCGGTTTTTTTATGCCTTTGACCGTGACGTACGTCGATATGCGTTAAACTTACCGTCGTTAAGTAAAGTAAATTGTTATATTACCGCACCCCTTGGGTGTTATGTATTACATCTTGTTTCACGTTTTTCTTTTTAGCATTAGAAAATCGTGTACCTGTTCAATTGTATTTATTAAACTTGTACGACACCCGTCGTTTATTAATTTCTAAAATGTATACTTGCACTGGCCATCGTTGTACTATGTTATAGTGATGATTGGTATAATACAGGGACGATATTAGTTACATCTTTACCGCTTCTCATTTTTTATTATTTATTTCGAGAATTTAGGTTTCCCCTATTACAAGTGCCAATTGCCGCTTCAGAGAGCGGATGAGTAGCGGTAGATACATCATACATTACATTTATGATATTAAATCGTACTGGTTAAAAGTCCTCTAATATTTTATTTCTATTTTTGTGTACTGTAAAGACTAATTAAAGGAATCATCAGGGTTCGATCACGTCAATAGTAGATTTTAAGGTTCGTAACATATTAATAATCTAGTAAGCCTTGCAAATATTTATTTTATAGCGAAATTTCTTTAGCCAAATTTTTTACCGATTATTCGTTATTATTTTTAAATTTATATTTGTAAATTTTTTTCAGTTTACATTATTTTTAAATAGTTTTTATTAACACACTACTGCTTTATTATATGATATTTATTATATTAATATTTGAATTATTATAAAATAAGCCCCTGTTATCTCCGTTCCCCAAAGATCTATGTTTCATACGTATTGTACGGAATTTTCACAAATGTCAACCTTTGCTTAATCTTCATACGAGTGTAATCTTAGCGACACATTCTTTCCCTTTGAATGTTTTATTTGCAAAAATGGAAAAAATGTAACGGTCATAATTATTGCTATTAACAGATTTTTATGATATCATAATAAATGTAAATTGTGTTATATTTTAAATTTCGACTTAAAAGTTGAAAATTTTAATAAATTTAGGGTTAATAAGTCAGTTGATAGTAGTTTACTTATAATATTCGAACTACAAAGATTATTGAATAAACACTATTTTAAATTTGTTACTGCGGTTTTTATGATAGAGTTCTACTTTTTAAAAATCATAAAAGTTTATTTCATTTTGAGATTTATTGTCTGACAGGAGGAAAAATCATTTGAAAAATTTCTGAGAATAACTAGACATTTTAAACGAGGTAATTAGTGAAATTGAATATTAGTGATAACGCGCGAGTGTGCAAGCGCATACACATATATGTACATTCTGTTTTCCTTAGTAGCCAAGAAGTTGAAATCTTTTCCTTATGAATTAACAGGCTGTAATCAGTATGTAATCGGTGTACCTGTAGATAATTATCGGCGTATTTAGTGAATCTAATGAAAATTTGAAAGCATTTTAATGTTTAGTTTAAAACATTTCAATTTACGTAACGTTCAGTTAAATACCCTTGAAAAGTTTCTTTCGACTTGTGTTGTATCAGTAAAGTAATACAGGTGTCCAGCATCCGTGATATCCTTGAAAACCTGTAGTTGTATGGTGATTTAATTGTACGTATTTAAGAACTCGAGTTTAAATTATACTTCTAATTAAAAAATAAATGATTTTTATTTTATAAATCTTATAAGTTGAAAAAAAAAAAAAAAAACAAATAAAAATGTTAAACTGTTCTAATCCGGGACTAAGTGTGATTATTTATTAATTCTATTTTGAGAAAATTTCGATTAAAATAACACAAAATTATTTTTAAATCAGATCATTTAGTTAACTAAATGAAATTTTAATCGGGCTTCCGGTTTAAATTAAATACTCCGTACAGTCGATTTATTGAAAATAAAGCTTTAACACTGTACTTATCGTTATTGTTTAGGTGGTAAATAAACCGTAATACTTAGATGCAAGTAGTTTTAAATCGTCGAGTAGACGTGTACGGTGTTTGTTTCAATTATATTATCCCAGTCGGTTATTCTGTGAAATGCATTTAAGAAGATCCCAACAGTAATTTTTACTTTACTGGCTATTTTAGTAAATAATAGTGAAGTAAAATAAGGGAAAGTATCGCAAGTGGTTAAAATTTTAGATAAATTCCTATTTTTTTGCGATTAAAAAAAGTTTAAAAGAAAATTAAGTTGGCAAACTTTTATTAATATCAAATAATTTTCTTTAACCGTGTCTTATCTCGATCCAGTTGCAGTGAAAATATGTTATTAAAGACTATTATTCTTAATAATGAGAAAATTGATAAAACAAAGTCGGAAAGTACCCAGTTCCATATTGAGTCTGAAGGAAAGAGTAATAATTATAAAAAAACAGTGTTTTAATATTTTATTCGATGTTTAGTATTCGATATTTTTGCTCTTTTCTTTTTCCAAAGTATCTTTATTTCTTTTAAATTTTTATGTTGGAACGTGGGGTGAAATACAACCGCAAGTGTTTTGCTACAATTTTTTTTAAATTTATTACGGAATATTTTTAATCGAAGAAAAAAATGAGATCTAGCATTGAAGAAGAAGCAGATTCCAGTAAGTCGGCGGTAGGAGTCTCTAGCTCCCGAAAACGATTGCCGTTTAAAAAAAAAAAAAAAAATTCCAAGTCATATTTACTAGGAAAATTAAAGAGTGACTTGGCTTTCTATTTCCTTCTTTAACGAGCCAAGTCTTTGGTCGCTTATTGCCATGTTAAGCATCCGAAATTAAGTTTAAAATACTTTTAAGTGACGTTTAATCTGTTTATCGTATGGCTGTTTATGAACATCGTTTCTGAATGACTGGACTGGAGGTGCCTCTTGTATCACAAATGATCTACAGAACTCGCCGTAAGACTAGGCCATATAATGTAAGCAGCGTTCTGAAAAGCCTGTTAGATACAAAGCTTCGATTCATCAGGAGAAATACTTTACTATACCCTTGAAAAACCCTTTTTTTTTTTATGTATATTCCAGTTTAGTATACTATTCGTTCGGAAAGGTTAAGGATTTTCAAAATTAAATTTAAAATTTTGGTTTTCAGTAATCCTGAAAAAAATTTTATTTGCATTTATCTGTGAGGTTTTCCTAGTTTCTTGTGCAGCTTTTATGCATTAAATACAAGGTGGGACTAGAAAATGACGGGGTTTTTGCTGTAATATTTTTTTTCCGGAACAACTTTCACATTATCCCCTCCAAGATCCCTATACCGCTTCGAGTTTTCCATTGTTCAAAACAGTGTTTCAGGTCATTTTATAAAATCATGTTCATGGTCTCCGTCGCTTTTTTTTACAGCTTCAACCATCTCAAACCTAGTTCCTTTCAGTGCTTCCTTCACTTTGGAGAACATAAAAAAGTTGCATGGGATTAGGTCTGGTGAGTAAGGTGGATGTTCCAGCACAGGGATCCCATGCTTTAGCCAAAAACGATTTGACAGTCAGTGCGGTGCAGGCTGGAGCGTTGTCTTGATGAAGAATCCGTGATTTGTTCTTCCACAACTGAGGTCGTTTTCTTCTTACTCGCTCACGGAGAGTAGTTAGAACCTCAAGATAATATTCTTTTTTCACTGTTTGGCCTTCAGACCTTCAGGACGGATGACATTACCTATTTTTTCAATGTTTTC
>JAAAKQ030376238.1:15006-25563 GCA_010016005.3 Zanna intricata
AACTGGAATTATAATTGCATTAACGCTTCACAGAAATCTTATAAGAATTATTAATGGAAAAAGTTAAACTAACAGTATTAGAGTAACTTAGTTAAATTAAACAATAGAGTGTAGTTCTCACACAACATTATAATGGATCGTTTAACTTAACTACCGTATTGCATGACTAAGTTAATTGTTGCTGTAAAACGCAATTATAAGAGTAGTAGTCTATAAGAAAATAAAATATCCATCTTGCAAAAGTACGCACATTAAGTGTAAGAAAATCAAATAAAATAAATCTTCTGAAATTTAACGAAAAATAAGTATTTTGAAAGTTTAAATAATTTTATATGATGGGATTTAAAAGTAATTTTTGATGCGTTCACCGTCTTCCTAGTTATCAAAATTAAACATATCTGTTTGTTTTCCGCTTCATATCAATTATTGTGGGTTGTAGTAGTATAGGATTATTGCCAAAGTTTAGCAAGGATTGGAGGAAGACACTCACCATTACTTTCTAAATTAAAACATGACCTTACTTGCTGATCCAGAAATACAACGACCTAAATCAACTACTATTTCATAAATAAGGGAAAAAATCATCTTCAGATCCCATTTCAACTAAGTAGCACGAAACAATCTGAAGATTTCTTTTGCCATATGAAATGGATTAGCATAAATAATAATCAAAAAATTACAGCCAAATCTTCCACTAATAACTTTATTTGTTGACAGCTATCTCATTTTTCCATTATGTTCCATTTTTATTAATCTTTCCATTTATAATCATTAAAAAGTTGTCAAAAAATATTATCAATGCCATTTTTTAGTTATCCCCTGTAAAACTTTGATTATTTTCGAATAAATTTTTTTTAACATGAAGTACAACTGAAATTGAATTCCTTATAATTACCATTAAAGAATGAATTCTTTTTCAATGGAAATTGAATATAATATAATAAACAAATTTTTAACACTCTTCTGAATACAGATAAAATGTTTTCCCTTATTAACACATTATTTTACGACAAAAAAAAGTTACAGAAATAAACTTTTCATCATGTTAAGTATTTCTTACAGCTACTCTTATGAATTTAAAATTTCAAAAATGCTATATATACCAATCAAAATTGAATAATCTCATATTAACAATTTTTATTCTACACTTAATCCCTGTAAACTACGAATTATTAAATTTATTTTTCTTTAACCTCTTCTTTATTTTTCTGTTAGGCTCCCGGAACCACCGTAACATAATACTACAAAGGTTGAATGAGGATGATATGTATGAATGTAAATGAATTGTAGTCTTAATAGTCTCAGGTTGGCTGTACCTGAGATGTATGGTTAATTGAAATTCAACCACCAAAGAAAACCAATCCCTAATTAGAAAACAGAGCATAGGTAAAACCACCAAATTTCAGAGTCCCAATCAAATTGCAAGAGCCTTGCTGTCTACTAGGAAGGACAATGTTCTTCAATGTTATTAAGTCAAATTTCAGCTAATATATTGATGAAATCCATCTAACGGAAAAGCTGCATAAATATATAAGAAGATTAGTAAACGAAAGGGAACAAACTTTAGACCATTTTATTTTATAAAAACTCTTTTTATGTAACTCTGGATCATCGTATTTTCCTGTGGTGAGAAGAGTAGAGGTGTTATCGACTGTACCTCGCTGTCTTTGATTGCTGACATTTTGCGTGAAAGCAATGAGGCAATTCTCGAAATATTGCTGAACTGGGTACTTGCTACTTTTGAAAATGGTTATGGTAAATTTTGGATTACATCAGAAAAAAAATTTTTTTTTTCCAATTTATCACCTATTGATAAAATAATAATGATTTGTTTCACTATGTTCCTTATATTATTAATTACAATTAATACAATTTCTATATTACGTCTTCTTACCTCAAATCTATAAATTTACACACAGGAAGTTCTACATGTAAGGGAAACTTTAAATATATTAACAATTATATTTTTACAATTAATTTTGAGTGATTACTGTTTTATACTACGTTGTTTTGAAATAATTCTATTTAATTAACTTAAATGCAGTTATAACAGGTTTCAGTAGAGTAAATTTATTTACGTTAAATAATATATACTTCTTAGGAAGAAATTGTATGGAAAATCTGTAGTTTACTTGATATTAAGAAAAAAGTCTAATAAGTGTAAAAATTAAATCAATTGAAAGAAGTAAAAACTTAATAATTATCTTACTAGATAACGAAAGAAATATTTTCACTGAACAAACAAATTTAGCTCAAGAAATAAATTAGAAATTTTAAACGAATCATATATTTCAATAACAGTTCTCATTTCGCCTTTAGAAATTACAACTTCTAAATTACAAAAGTTTTATTCGATCAATAAACCATTACTTTTTTCTTTTTATTTTTAAGAAAAATTACAGCCTTTAGAAGGAAACGATATTATGTAGAATCAAACTTTCAAAACAATGTTTTCCTAATCCTCACTATAGATCCTTTTTCAGTAAGATGTTTTTCCATCTGTATCTCAAAATTTTATCTGGGCTAAACAAATGAAAAGTTTAAAGGTAATTTTCTTTAAAAGGTTTTATTTTACTCATGAAAATTCAATAATATTTAATCATATTTGCATAAATTATTTAGCGATGTTCAAGATTTGACGTAACCTCAATAAAATTTAACAGAAAAAAATGATGAAAAATATTAAATATATTTAAATATATATATTTTCTAAACTGAATAAAGTTTTAGTAATATTTATAAAACTTGTTTTTTATACCTTCTCCCTTTGATGTTTCCACTACATTTGTTAATTTAGTGGAAATCCCTGTTTTATCAGAATTTTTTTTTTATTAAATATAATTAAAACAAAAAGAAAATCTGATGTAGAAACAGATAACTTTCTTTTATGTCTATGAAAATAAATATACAGATATTTTTAAAATGAAAAGTACATAAAATTTTATTTCATTAATAACTTCTGATAATTTTTCATAAATATTTTATTATTATTACTGAATTATTATACATCGTAAACATTTTTTTTTACAATCAGAAGTTAATAATTATTAATAAACAAATACATTTACTTCAAAAAAAAGAAAAGGAGATGAAGTCTGATTCGAACCGATGTGTACCCTTGTAAAATCTAAATATTTCATTAATTAAAATTTTATTTGCCTATAACTCTGAAAACAATGAAAATAAGTACCAATTATGATATATCGTTGAACACGATATATCATAAGAATATCATTCATGATATAACGTTGAAAACGTTTCATCACATGTAGTAAAATGAGAGCTTATTACTACAGTTATGAATAACTCCAAAGTTGGACTTCTTGGACACCTTTGGTTCAGTCGATTGCAATAAGAAGTGGAGGTGTACATCTAGATGTTAGACCAGTTCCAAATCCAAAATTTCAACATTCTACGGCTAATCGTTTTTAGTTTTGCGAGATATGTACATACATAGATAGACACATCCTAAATAGGCATACTAGTAATTCAGCGGCTTTAAGAGTTCGTCATCTGCGAGAGTAGTATAATTCTCATCTTTCTTATAAAACAGAAATCTCTTCACTCTCTCTCTCTTTATCTGTTTGAGAGAGTGAAGGGATTTGTGTTTTGTAAGAAAGATGAGAATTATACAATGCTCGCAGATGACGAACTCTTAAAGCCGCTGAATTACCAGGATGCCTATTTAGAATGTGTCTATCTATGTATGTACATATCTCGCATAACTCAAAAAAGATCTTTCTTATAAAACCAAGAAATCCCTTCACTAAAGTTACAAAACAGCACCCAGTGTCAATGCCTTGTCATTTAATTTTTCTTTAAAAATGAAATCACTTAAAATATTCCTTATTTGGTGTCCAATAAAGATGCCTTTTTTACTTTCGGCATCACTTAACTGGAAAAATAGTTGCTTTAAGTAATTGAAACCATTAACTTCTTTGACCATAGCTTTAACATAGTTTGTTATAAGTTAAAAGTTAATATGAATTGGGAGAAGTATCTTTTTTGGATCAACGAGAAGAGAATACTTTATATTTGAAGTACCTGGTCAAAACAAGCTCTATAAGGCTAATAAATCGTTCTTAAGGATATGTTTTATATTGCTCGACTGTCCCGTAGGCATAAAAAAACGACAATCCTTTGTAAAACTCCTTGAAGCTCTATAAATATTCTTATCACACATAATCTTCAAGAATATCCTACTGATACTGTTCATATTTAACTTTATTTAGTATTGTAGCCACGTTATCATAGTTCTTTTCAAGGCCACTGAATGAGCAAAAGAATCAAATATTTTCTCATCTCCATTATTAAGCAAGACTGTTTTAGAATGTATTTCGATGAATTTAGAAAAATAGGGTACTCGGAGGATATACATTAAGTTCATTATTATACCATCAGTAACAAAAAAGATGCATAGCGATCCTTCCATTTTATGAATACTTGAAAATGTTCTTTTCCGTTTTCGGTAATGTGAAAAACATATTTTTTTTATCTAACAACTTCACCTTGAAGTTTGGAACCACGAAGTTCAACTTTTTGTTTTTTACAGATCCAGTTCACGAATCAAATCATTTAATTTTTTCTGAGTTATTAAAAGAGGTTCACTTCTAATTTCTAAATGCTAGTGTTTTCAGAAAGTTGTGAATCAGATCCTGATGAAGAATAAAATCAACGAGAAAGAATTCCCGATTATGAGAAATGGGCCTTACTGCTGAAGGTAAATTTGGATTCTCAATTTTGCCTTTTGTTTTTGAACATCTCTATATTTTAGTATGCAGAAATAGTAACCAAAGTCACAAAGTTCTCTCTACATCATAGGAACAGCATAATGCATCTAAACTGTGTCTTCACTGCACTAGATTTAAGTGACATCTCACAGCAAACATGAGGAGCCCAACGTTTATCTTGATCTCACTTGCCATTTTATATAAGATATAACAAAATTACTACAAGAATTTGACTGTACACAAGATAGAATCGATTTAAACTTTAAAGAAACATGATAGAGTATTTAAAATCTCGTAGAATTCGGTATGAATACTTAGTAATGTTAGGTATACATAATTCCGCATAATTCATAACAGATAGAGAGTTTAACAAGTATACGAAAATAGAACGTGGTATTGTGACATTTGGCATTATTACTCTTATAATGGTACCGTAAGAGGAAATTTCTGTAAGTAGACATTGACACATTTTCACGATTTGAGCAGGATATTGAGAGACTAACAATCGTAAAAATGTCTTACAAATACAAATTACTACCATAAAGACATAAAAATAAAATAAATAACGAATATAATCATAACAGTAACACTAATGATAATAATAATAAAAATAATGATACTCATAACAAACAGAATAGTAATTCAAATGAAAAGGGCAAGATTTGTTTAATGATAGTTAAAGTATAAAATCCAGAATACAGTACAATTTACTAAAAGTGATGTAATGACCATTAGAACCTGATATTACATTAAAAAAAAAGCTAACATTAACAAAATCTAATGTTCATAGAATTGAATTTTTGTATTATTTGTTTTTCTGTTTACAACAGATCTACCCTGAACTTTACGAATGAAAGGAATACTGACACTTTCACAAGTGTTTACCAATGTTTGGCGTGTTACGCTAAACAACGTACTCTTCACTCATTGTTACTACACGCTTACTGATATCACCATCACAAAACCGCTTTGAAATCGGGCTAGAAAAACTATTCCGTTATCGCTTCTTATCACGAATACGCCGAACACAGCCTATAAGAACTACTCTCTCATACCGCTGATACCCTGTAGTATTTATATCCTCTAGCTTGTAGAACCAGTACCCGCCTCATCCCTTAAATTGTTTTAGCGTAATATTTTTCATCGTCCGTGTTCTTCCATTTTTCTATAAATTCTTATTCCCGTTCGATATCTCTTCTGGTAGAACAACGGCTTTGTAGGTAACATTGTCTGAATCACAAAGAAGAGTTTGTTAAACAGTCCCGTTACTATAATCAATGAATCCTCTTTTATTCTTTCTTGAATTCTTCTTTTCATTATTATTTTCTCTTTGTTTCTTTTTAACTGGAAGAAATATGTAACCCTGGTCTGTTATGTTGGACCGGTTTCAATATTATTATAACTAGTAAAGCGAAACACGATAAGAGCGAATGTTGCAAAAATGATGTCCAACAATGTAATTTATATCAGATTTATTTTAATTTTATTTATATTTAATTAATTAAAATGGTATAAATAAGCATTTTTTTTAAATGGATATGAAGAAAATGTTTTATAAGGAATTTATATTTTAAATGATTGAATGTTTTAATCATATAAACTTATCTATAATAATTTTTTTTTTTTTTTTTTTAACCTCTGGAACATTATCTATAATAATCTGAAATTTTTTATCATTAGAAATTCATTTCTGGCTTATCAAAATGAAAATAATTTAAAAAACTGATTTTAAAAAGTTAATATTTTTTTTTTTTAAAGATAAATAAAGTAGCAGGCTTCTCAGCGTCAGATCATTTAATAAACTTTATTTATATGTTTTTAAATTGTGAAATAAAAATAAAACCATATAACTATATTTTTATTGTGAAAGTATTACACGTAGGATGTTTTTTGTCTCAAAATTAGTTTTTTTTTAAAATTGGTACACATTGTTTCATTGTCATTTGCCACATTGTTCACAATACAGTGGAATAATTTTAACAAATAGTTTCTTCCTACTATTTCCATTTTTGTTTTGTTAATTACATAATTACTCTGCTACAAACCTTGGATTACCTGTTATTTTGAAGAATTTCATTATTCTGTAAAATATCCAAATTCCTTCATAAAAAATCATTCTCTAAGAAACTTTTTTTTATATTTTACGTTTTTTTTTAACATCAAATCTCGAGTAAAATGTAAAAATTTAAAAAGTTATATACTTTTTTTTTAACAAAGTAATTCTTTATAATATTTACCTTCTCGGAAAAACATTGTAACTGTCAAAGCCTTCAATTTCACTACTAATTAAATTTAGTTATAATTTGAATAGCTAGGAAGGTAAATTTTGTTATAATTTCTAGGCTGTTTTAGGAAAAAAAAAAAAAAAAAAATTACTTCATCATTTTTAGTTAGTAGATAAGATGTTGATTCTCAATCTAATAAATTAGAATTTAAAAATGCCAAGAATATGTTAGCAGAATACAACATACTAGATAAATTGAAAAGTCCAAATAGACTCACAATAAATTTAGAATTAAAAAAAAACTGAAATGATGGTTGTTCCTTAAACCAGAAATCACCACCAATTTTTTTAAACGCTCCAATTTTAAACGTTGATTAATTTTTACTTACTTTTCCAATAATAATATTATTCATTAATTTTTTCTAATTATTTTTGTAATAGCAACATACAAATACAAATATATATATATATATATATATATATATATATATTATCCAAATTTATTAGCAATATTATCTATGACAGAAAACCCATAGAACCGTAACGTTCTACGAAAGCAAATCGATCTATGTTTCTGTAATTTAAAATAATAAGTAATATAAAAAAAAAAGTTCAGGAACTGGCAATATTATAAATTATTTTCAAAAAAACATAATAATGAACTTAATGGATTTAGTATGACTAAATAAAGTAGATTTTTAATTTTATAATTTCATATTACTTGTTTTATATATGCAGTTTTATTATATGCACAAAGTAACGTACTTATCAAGTGTTTAATTATGTAAATTCCTATTTTAAATGTATTTATTATGGAAATTATTAGCAGTGGATTATTGTTAAATCAATTGTTTTGTTTACATATTTACTTTAACAATGCGTGATAACAAATGAATTGTTATTGCCCATGCAAATTCAATACAATAAAGAACTTGCAACGAACAATGAATCTGGCGCATAAGCAATCACGCACATAGCAGAAAATATGAACGCGCAATTACATTCAGGAAAATTATAATCCAATTTTTTTTTAACTCGTATGATAATAACTTTATTATTATTATTATTATACTTGCATTTAAATAAATTTATATGCTTATTATACCAAAGATTTAACAGAAAAAAATTATGATTTTGTTTATTTTCTACATATTTCTTCAGACTTTTTAATATTTTGAGAATATTTTCTTTCAAATGTTTATATAAAACAAGAGAAAAAATAATTAATGCTAAAATGAAAATACTGTACAAAATCCCATTCAAATATTTATGTGTTCAATGAAGAATAACTAAAGAATAATTTAGAGAAGACCTAATGAGAAAATAAGTAATCAATCAACGTCATAAAAATTCAATTTTTTTGAAAGTGAACTAATGATTTATAAGAACTTTGCTTAATGAAAACTTTTGTAATGGATTGGTTTATTATGCGAATTCCTTAAGAACATCGTATCATGTATTTATTATTATAGGATTTACTGATAGTTCCTCTTACGGAGTCGATTGTAAATGTCATGTTGGTTAGTCATAGTATCAAGCGTTTTTATTGGCGTCTTATTTGTTAATAAGTACAATAGATAGATGGACGGTAGATAGATTACGTATCTGGAACGTACCTGTACGATCACTTCGATGTCAATGCAGGGTACCATCACCTGTAAGCGTGGCGGATAGGGTTGCATGTGGATGAGTATGGGAAGATGATGTTTTACAATTGCTACATTTCCTCTATCCAATAGAGGAGTATACCGAGATCCGTGATGAACTAACAACGGCAGTGAGAAATCAAATGTGTCCTGTACTTATTGTAGGGGAATTTAACACTAAATGCCCTCGGAATGGAAGTGATACAGCCAATGATAGAGGAAGACTACTCGCTGTTGCGATGGTCTCCGTAACCTTAGTGTGTGAGAATGAATACGGGACTTCATTCCACAGAGGAGATGGAGGGTCCACGATTGATTTATCATTCGTCCGAGAGGCATATGTAGAAGACACATACTGGTGAGTCTTAGAAGATGAAACGCTTAGCTTCTCATTCCTTTTCTTTTAAGATCTCTGTCACGAATCCTGTTAATATGCGAAAGTTCTCGGCACTTGTTTTTATGATTCTTACAATGGACTCCACGTTGCTCATTCCTGTACACCCTACACATGCACGCCACTGCATCTCCTAACTTGGGCACTAGAACACAATGTGCTCAGATGTGTCAAGATCCCCGCAGTATGGGCATTAGGGCCTTCTACCCTCCTCCTTCCACACAGGTCCTTCTGAAAACCCATTCCCCGTGAAGAACTGTGTGAGCCATCGAAGTTGTTTTATTGTCATAAAAAAAAAAAACATATAATATATATATATATATATATATTCAAATATATATCAATATAAAAAAAAATCAATCTATATCAGAAACAATAAATTTCATGATAAATTTTAGCCCACCAAGCTGGTCTAGTTAAATAGTAGCAAATCAGCTGTTAACAGATGCTTTTCGAAGTCAGTACTTCTCAGGTTTGAATCCTAGTAACTTTAGTTGCTCTAATACGGATTTAAATGCTAGACAGCGATACCAGTTGTACTTTGATGATTGGTTTTTAGTTAACCACACACTTCGGTATTGGTCGACCTGAGTATACACAAGACATGTGTAGTCTGAAAAAAGTGTTCTAAATGACGTGTTCATTTATACATCATACATAATTTCCTCATTTAATTGGGCCTTGGGGAGAGGGTGTGACTGTACATAGCTGAACAGATTGTAACGAATACTTAGGAAAATAAAATAAAATATTTATTTGAAATATATTCCAAAAATCTATTTGGTTAAAAATTTTCATAAACACTAGAAAAGTAGAATATATTTTTCAATTATCTTAATAATTACTCCCACCTTTTTCTTCTACATAATTATTTTACTATAACTTTATTCTAACTATAATAAATTTAAAATGTTATAAATATATAAAATCTGATAGAAAATGAATTAAATCTGATAAAAAAAAAACTAAAATGACTACCTGATGATGAAGAGAACGCTTTTTTAGGGGTATTACTATAATGAGATTTGAAAATTAATTAATCTGGACTAATAATAATTTATTTTAATTAGACATGATTAAAGATACCTCTAATTTAGCGTCCGTACATATATAATGATAAATTTGGTGAATGCAGGTAAATAACTCATTGATAACGTTCGGATTTTATTTATCATTAAAAAACAGAGTATTGGGTAAAATGTGATATGTAATAAAAAGACTTACAATAAAGATTTGTACCTAGAATTTTAGTTTTAGTTTTTGCTGTCTAGAAATCATGATTTAATATTTTATGAACGTTATCTAAGATATTAGGTATTGCGATAAACGTTTATTTCAAAATCAGCAATTTATCGATGTAGTGTAAAGCAGGGGTATAAAAAATAGGTAAACAGATAAAAGATTTTGAAATTACAAAGTTAAATTAGTTTTACAGGGCTTTAAGTTTAATTTCTCAACTATATTTTATATCTGTTTACGTTTAATCTCTCTTTATCTGTTTAACCTCCGGAACTACCGTAAGGTATTACTTCAGAGGATGAATGAGGATGATATGTATGAATG
>JAAAKQ030376349.1:7003-41080 GCA_010016005.3 Zanna intricata
ACATTATAAAATTTAATTTATAAAAATATATTGAATTGACATTTAAAAAAAAACATTACATTATTATTAAAAAAGTGTTTACTGTTATGGCTTTTACTGTGCAGATATTTTAAAAGAATTATCTTATTTTATTTATTGAATACCTTATTTTCAAATATTCCATTTTTCTTTCTGTTTGCATTAACTTATCCACTGTGAATAAAATAAAAATATCCAGAACTGTATTATATTTTTTATCGTTCAATTTTATCAGAAATTAGTAAATGTTCGTACCATATTGTATTTCTGGCATCAGTGTCCAATTACTCATTTGTATTGTTCTTGTTTGTACGATTATAAGAAATTATTTAAACAAGTTTGATTTGAATGAAGATTTTTTTACTGTTGTATAATTTTTTAGTTATCTCTGATCGAACTGCATTCTGTTTACATAGTCTAGTTTACATATTCTGTTCTACATAGTATCCATGGATCAAATTTAAAACAAAATGAACATTTTATTTGGGCTTTTTGGAGGTTTTTTTTTCATAAAATTTCTACATCCAGTTAAAAAGTGTTGATATGAATTTCTCACTGTCTAATATTTCACCTCCTGATCTCTTGTCTTAAAATCGTGAAGTAGACTGCATATATCATTTATTTTACTTTATTGGTATTTCATTACTTCACTCTATCTCCCTGTTCACAGGTAGACTGAAATGATCATATCTAATTTTTCAAGGGTCTAGACTGTCATAGATGTTTGTATGGAATGTACCCCCTCCCTAATTTTAAATAAATAAATTTTTAATAATTTACTTAATAACTTTAATTTTATTAAATTATTTTAAGCTTAGGTTACATTCTTTTTTACTTATGACTAATTTCATAAACATTTTATCAGTCGATCTTATTTCTAACATATTAAAAAACATGTAAGTTTACAACATTTTTTATATGGTTAGTAATATTTGCATTTTAATTAAGATAAATAATATCAAATGAAAGAAAAAATTTACATTCGTAACTAATATCGCTGAATCCTTAGGATTAGATATCTTCCCTTAGCTGTTTAAATACTTCTACTAATCTTCTATGTGATATTATTATTTATTCTACTACTTCCCAGCCCCATGTTATTGGATTTTAATTAACATCACATCCTGATTTGACAATCTAGTGTTTTAACAAATGAAAGATTCATTCATTACATGAAAAATTGACAGAATCCTGATATAACAAAATTCCACCACATATTTGAAGATTTCTGAAACATTATATAGATCAATTGATAAATCAAACTATAACATATAATTTTTATTACATTCTATCCTGTTTAAAGTTTAGAATGTTTTTATTTAGTTGTAAGTAGACCTCATACATCTTGATACAAAATGCATTATCAATAAACATTTATTTGCATACTTTTAATCTTGCTACATACTTATTAACTATGAAGAATTAGGTAAGGAGGAAGAATTCATTCACGATAAAGAGATTATATTTTTATAGTTATGTTGATTGATGCATAGGTTTTTTTGATACCTGGTGAGAATCTAACTTGGTCTCTGTCTTTTAGCAGTTTGTTATATTCTTTTCAGTTGTGTTCATTATGAAATATAGAAGAAATTCAAATTGGTACATGAATTGGATTTATATTAGGTGATAAAACTGGAAATAATTTCTAAAAATGTCTATTCCCTGTTATACTGGGAATCCTTTGATCATTCTGTTTTATATTTATTTATTTTTCTGTATTTATGGATTTATTTTATTTACTAATAATGCACTATATAATTCAGCAGATTTTATTAAATTACTTACATTGTAAATTATTATAATTTGAAAAATTAGTATAATTTGAAAAA
Source organism: Zanna intricata (assembly GCA_010016005.3). NCBI lineage: Eukaryota > Metazoa > Arthropoda > Insecta > Hemiptera > Fulgoridae > Zanna > Zanna intricata. Next base: position 8,851 of record JAAAKQ030376349.1, read on the forward strand.
CTATTGGTGTTTACACCCTGTTTTTGAGGATTTGAATCATTCATCTTGCTTTCCAGACATATTACAAAAATTAATCAGAATCTGTAACTGAAATATTTATTGTTTTTAAGTATATTACCTTTAGGGATGAGTGTGTATGTTTGCTAATTATTTATTGTTAGGAGAGATTATCGCTCCAATGATAAAATTTAATCTTTCTCAAAAAAAAAAAAAAAACAATTGGGAGTAATTGAAGAATTCGTCTTCATAATATACTTTATTTATACAAATAAGTTCTAGTTCTTAATACTTAAAAACTTTGATAAGTCTTCTAATGAATAGAATGGATTTTATTTATCCCAATTTTTCTATGAAAATTATAGAATCTATTTTAAAACGTTAGGATTTACTTTTGATTGATTTAAAAATTTTTAAAGGATAAAATTTATTATGAGATTTGAGAAATACACTTCTTTATATTTTTTTTTTAAATTATGATACTAAGGAATCTGTCAATTCATGGTTATGATTCATTTTTATTTCAAGGAGGATATTATACCAAGTCAATAATATGTATGCTAATTTAAAGTTCTCAGGAAGAAGTGAAAAAACTGAATACTATATTTTAAATTTGCTTTTCATTTTGTTGTTAATGATTCATCTTTATTCTCCTGTAATGACTAAATTTTAGATGCTATATCTATTACTGGAAGTTAAGCTCAGAACTAACCACTTGTAAAAAAATATAATTTTCAAAAGTGGTCTCTAGGGGTTTTGTTCTTTTCTTTCACCATGGAATGTAAATCTATGTAATGTCCTGACCATTATTGTTACGGTATTTCTACATTTTATGTTGATTTCTTCTTGAATGTAAATCTTTCTTAACTCATTCACTTCTTCAAAAATTATCCATTATAAAAAAGAACTACTCATATTTCTGAGTTTCCATTTATCATTATTAAGAGAGTCTTTATCAGGAGATTATATATTTGGTTAATTTGTTTCAATAATATTTACATTTTTGTTTTCTCATCTGTCATCTTTCATTATTAAAACAATTTCAGTAGAAGAAAATTATGTTCTGCCGGTATTTCATATACAATTATCTTTTAAAAATACATTATTTATAAATAAAAATTTGTTTTTGTACATTAGTTGGTTTTGTGCTATTTTTTTTTTTTTTTTTAACGATAGAATATTGTTCTTAAATAGGAAAAATTTTCTCATAATATAGTTTGTAAAATTATTGTCTTGTGTTTTATTCTATAAATATTGGTTTTAGTCATAATCAGATCATTTTTTTCATCATCATAGTGAACTTTTGAAATATGTTTTTTTTTTTGAAAACAGCTAACAATTTTTTTAATCATTAATGTATTACCAACTCTGTGTTTTAATTTAACTGTTTCAGTTTTTAATCATATTTTTCTGTCTGAATGTTATACTTGTTTCATTTTAAAATTTAATATAAAGCTTATTAAATAAACGTCTTTCTCGAGTAATCTGTATGCTAACATCATATAACTTTTCAACTCATTGCTGTAAGATGTATATTCTAAATTTATTAACAACTTACATATATTTTACAAATGTGAATTTACTGCATTATCTTTATATAATATATAGTCAAATTTTGTATTAATATTTTATTTACTTTGCTTTATTATACTAACTTATTTGATATTATGTGTAATATTCTTTTGCTATTTTCTAAACTAATTCTTCCTAACCTTTCTCTTAACTCTTAAAAAAAAACTCTCTTCTCATATTTATTACTTTTTGCAAATCAGATTTTAACTGTACTGTTTTTAGAGATGTTATTTACTTATATCAGTAATTGTTACAATTTCAGTAATAACATTATCATGTTTTTCGATATGAAAAATATAAAAATTATATTTTTAAATAGCTGTTATTGTAACTGAATACAAATAATTTATAAACTTTTAAGTTTTTTTTTATTGTTTTAATTTTAATACAATATTTTAATAATTGTAATTATTTTGACCTGTTTATGAAATGATTAAAATTAGTGTCTGCAAATTAACAATATTTGGTTTTTATTGTTTATGTTTTTTAATTAGATGTGTAATTAATTTCATATTTGTACAATAGCGTGTCACTTACTTGTAATTACAAGAATAAGTTTGGCAGTAAATAATGTAAAACACTAATAAAATTACTTCTATTGATTTTAGTTAAACAGAAATAATGGGGTTTAAACTCTAGTCAAATTCTAACTCTATTCACACTTCAACTACTGTTATAATATATAGTTTACTGATTATTGTGGTATTTGCTTTTGTTCTTAGAAACTTCTTTTTTCCTTCTAATGTTAAATCGGATAGGTTGACTATAGATAACCTTTTGGTCCATAACCAGAGTTCTACATCTGAAATCTATTGCCACTAGGCAAAATTAGCAAAAATAGATCAAGTGAGCAAGAGCATCAATAGAATTTCAGATTGGTACCAACAACAGCAGAAACAAAACAATAAATCTTGACATTTGTATTGTATTCAGTGTTCTTTTCTGGTTAGTTACTCTGTTTCTCCATAAATGTAAAAATATCTACTACAAACATCAGTTAAATATTAATCTATACATTGTAGATGCTCCTCTTTTCAACTCCTTGAACTGTTAAGTTATGCCAAAATATAAATATTTCTATTTTTGGATATCGTCTCTTATATTTCCCATCAGCTCAAATGGAATCTTCTCAACAAAAATATATTTCGTTAGAAAGTGATCCATTATTTATTATTTTTACTAAATATGTTTAATTCCTCTTATAATACTACACACATAAAATACTGATACGAAACACTTGCTGATATTACATATTAATGTAAGAAATCAGTTTTATACTTTATATTTATTTTATTAATATTTTTATGAAATTTTAGTAAACTTAAAGAGATAGTAAACTTGTACTTGTTTATGATTATTAGTTCTGAATTTCGATACATTTTATAATATGCATTCACTTACTACAATTTACAAAAAACTTTGTGTATGTTAATAATTAATAAAAATCTAATTATTCCAGTCATGAATTTCCATAAATGTTATAATATTTTTTTATTTATTTACTACAATTCATAAAAAAAAAAATCTATTATGTGTTAATAATTAATAAAAATCTAATTGCATGTAACTACATGTTATATTTGGTTATTTTAAAGTCAGTGTTAAGTTAAGTACAATATTCCTTTGCTGTTTAAATTGTTCTTGTCAAGTATGAAAATCTTTACTATTAATTATGATGTTATAAAACATTACATATGCTTAATTTTTAATGCTTTGCTTTGCTGAAAAGATATTAATCTGTGTTTGTTGTGAATTATATGAAAATTTCTGCATGTACATCACATTTCCTGGTTTATAAAGTTAAAAGCTATATGAAATTATCTCCCAATTATTTTGAATACTAAGTCTAAAAATTATTCTCATATCGATGTTTTGATTTTTTTAAGTAAATGTGATTAGAATTTTATAAAATTTATTTTTATATCCACTGAACATTTATAACACCTTTTTTTATAACATGTACATATAATGAGAACTGTGAAATTCAGAAATATTTCTTTTGGATAGGATTTTTTATTCAGTATTTTTTATAAATATACTTGTATGAAATGAACTCAGTTTATAATTAACAGGATGTTTTACATTTGCCTTAAAGTTATATGAATATTATTCTTAAACTGTTTAGGACATTTATTAAAACTGATTTAGACTTCCTAATTTACCTGATAAATTAGATCAGTTATTTAACTGATGTTTGCCTAATTTTTTTTTCTGTATATTTAATATTAAGCATAATTAATAATATTCTTATTTTATTTTCTGCACTGCCCTTTTTTACTGCCGTTATCATTAGTTTCACATCAGTTTGTTGTTTCTCACAGATTATTTTATTTTATAAAAAATATATTTTTAATATTATAATTCATGTTATTTTATAATTTTATGAGGAACAAATAAGTTGTGAATTTTAGAGTGAAGTTTGTCTGTTTTAGATTTTATTTTCAACTGATGTTATGAATCTTCAGTGATGAACAGTAATTTAAAAAATCTCTTAAACTATTTAAGGATTGTTTTACATGTACATTATTACACTTTATTTTAGAGTTGTATACCTGTTTTATCATTGTGTTAAATTTGATCTTACGTGTGTTTTTTTTTTTTTAATTTGATTAAGTTATGGGCTTCTCAATGCTATTTAAATAAAATATTTATCCTTGTTGCAGTTAACATTTTTACTTTTAAAAATAATGAAATTAATTAATGAAACTACCAATAATAATAACTTAATATTCCCAATGTAGGAAAGTAATAATAATATATTCGGGTCTCTGTTAAATTTATAACTTATTTTAGATATTCAGTTTACTGCAAGGAGATGTTTGTTTTCTGTCACATAATATGAATACTGTAAATTTTATTACTTGTATTTAATTGCTGTTTTACATTATTATGTATGGTTTTGTACAATTAAATTTGCTACAAATAAATTTCATTTCATTAATCTTGTTGTTTCTGAATAAAAAGTTAGCTCTAAGTTATTAAAAACTGTACTTATCAGTTAATGATATGCCAATTTTTTATAAATATATAATCCTACCCATGAACATGGTTATGGTATACACCATAACATATGTGTATTTTAATAATCCTTAATCTATTTTTTTATAATGTAAATATGTTAGCTGCCAAATGATTGTAATAAAAAAAAGTAATTATAAACTTAAGTTGGACCAGCCATACCCAAAAATGAAATAACCATTTACAGGAATAACATATACTGCTTACAAGGGAAATTGTTTGCTGAAATGATTTCTCCACAGACTTCTTCCTTTAACTGGATTTACTATTGCATATCAGTAATATAAATTTACTAGTTCTACTTATTTGAACTGCTTAACCTGTGTTAAACCTGAAAAAAAATTATTTGTACAGATGGTTCTTTTTTTACTCTAATTTGTTACATTTTTTCTGGATAACTTTAAAATCAATGTCAATAGTTGCTCTGTAGAACAGCATTTTCTTAGTCATGGTTTCTGGCTAAAAATTACCTATCAGGCTGTTCATCAAGAAAAAATGTAGTGTCAAGAAACAAACAAATGTATATCTTTCCATGGGAAAGAATATGAGTATGTTACATATACTCTTTCCACTTAATTAGATATTTCAACAGATATATAACTAACACGTTCTTCATTTCAACAAAATATTTGTGAGTAGTTATTTATTTATTGTGGGATGAATGAATTTTTGTAATGAATATTCAAAAAACATAAAATGTATATAAAAACATAAATGTAAAACATAAAGTGAATATAGTATATGACTAGTGACAGGAAACGCACTTGCAGCTGTATTTCAATATTTATAGCTCGTTATTCATTTAAATTATCTGCAGTTAATAAATTTTTTTGATAAATTGTTTTGATGTTAGATTGATACTTTCTTATCATATAATGAAAAGAAGTGGCATGCCATTAACTAGCGAGAACCAACCAAATTTTTCATGCTACATTGAATAATTTCATTAAAAAGGTTTTGGTAGTAGAAAAATAAATTACAGTACTACTTTTAGTGCTGGTTTTTTTCCAATTGTCTAAATTACCTTGTTTAATTATTCCATTTGATTACTGTATCAAAATTGTGCTGTAAAATCCTACATGAAGTGAAACTGTTTCAGAAATTGATCGTCCACAATCACAAATTTGCAATGCTGATCATACTGTTAGTTTGTATGCAGAATCCATAGGTAAATTTAATTCAGGTGGTTTAAAAAAACAAACTTCAAGTGAAACAGATTTTGAAGGCTCTGTTAATACTCTTACCTATGCATCAAGATCAAACACAGAGAGTTTTAGCGAGTTGTGCTTTTCAACATCAGAAACTCAATCTGATACAGATTATGTTCAGTCAGAAAGCGATTCATCAGCAGAATCAAATAGTCCATCCTCATCAAGGTATAATGTTAATTTAAGTGAAAAATATCCAACAATAACTTCACTCAGTATGAGGATAAATAATTCTATTATTTCTGATGATAAAACTAGTGGAATTTTATATGAAATAAGTGAACAAATCAATAAAGTACCTGATATATTGAATAATTCCAAATTAAGAATGAATTTATCTAGTTCCAGTTCTTCATCATCTGGCTCTAACAGTATGTCAGAAGGAAGTTTCTATTTGCAACATTCCAGTTTTTATTCTGACTTGAAAAATAGAACACAAGGATTAGAACAGAGAAGCAGTTTTAATACTGATAATGTAGAAACACTTGAGGAAAGAGTTCAGAGATATTTTGAACCTATCAGTTCTACTACCATTCCTTTAACTGGTATGGGTCCTTCTAACAGTACCAGAGAATTAGAACAGTTAGAAGCAACAGTTGAAAAGATGCTTTCTGAAGTAGAAATACAAGAGAATCTTTTAAAAAATGATTTAAATTTTTTACCACTTATTTTAGAAAATAAAGAATTAAAAGCTTTACCAATTTTGGTGGATACATTGCAATTATCACCTAATATTAATGAAAGTGAAGAAAACTATAACAACTTTTACACAGAAGGAGCTGAATTACTGAAGACAAAGTCCGCATCTTATGGAAATCTTGAAAAACAGTATGATAATCAGTACCAATCCAATGAGGCATCAAACAAACAATATCAATTGCACCATTGTACTTTAGATGAATTAGAGAAGTCAGTGAACAAGTTATTGCGTGATGTTAAAAATGAAGAAGATAAAATTAATTCAAATGCATTTCAGTCTTCATGTATGAACCTAAATGATGACCAAAAGAGATTTTTTGGTCTGAAAGATTCACAAGTTTGGTGGGAAGGAACATATCGAAGTCTACCACACCAAAAGAAACCTCAGCCACATCAAGAATTACAATCTTACAGTGATTGTTATAATGAAGAATTATTTCAAAAAAATGTTAGCCTTACTAGTTCAGATGAAAGTGAAGATTCAGATGGATGTAATGTGACTCAGTTCACTGGTGATAGGTCTGAAGTAAAACTTATGGTAAAAACAAATAATAGTGGAAAGAAAGCTATTGAAATATTAACAAATGACCAGTTGCGAAGAAGATCTCGGAGTAGAAAAAATTATTGTGGTGAATTTCAAACTAAATTTGCTTCATCTTTGCAACCTTCATCTGTTTGGAATCGGTCTCTTCCAAATCTAAATAGTCCTCTAGTTTCACATTACACTAATTTGGTGGTGAACTCTCCCATCTCCGAGAATCTTATTTCATATGGCCGAAGCCTAGATGATTCCAGATCAACAATCCAGTATTTTACTCCACTTCCTTCATCTGAGGTCGTGGAAAACTCTGGCTATTGTACATGGTCCTCCCCTGACAACTCTTTGAAGAGACCTCTTGGAGGTAAGAACTAACAAAATTGAAAATCTTGATGAGCATGGCGTGTTAGTAGATTTTACAGTGGTCTAACCTCTCAATTAAACCTTAACAAAGGACTTAATTTTTAATTGGAATCTAACAACATTGCATTGCTGTATTTATTGTTGTCGCATGCATTTTATTGAAAAATTTTTAGTATAGTAATTACTGTCCAATACTCAGTAACAAATATACTCAAACAGGACAAGTTTAAAAAAAATTAAGATTGTTTGCCTTCTTAAAAAAAAGAAACTCATTTTACTCTATCTAGTCAAGTGCTGCAACATGGATGTAATTGATACATAAAATTAAAATAAGATAGTATTAGAAAGCCCATAAATACTTTTTTTTATTTTGTTATCTATAAGCAGTATCCTATTAGTGTAAATATAATTTCAGATTTGGTGTCTGATACATCTCATCTTACATCACAAACAGGACAGAAAGCTGTAGAAGAATCAGATACAAATAAGGAAAAGAAAACTCTTCTTGAAAAACATAATGGAGTAAAAAAGGAGATTATAAAAAATAAGAAAGAGAAACAGAAATCAGATGAATTATCTAGTTCATCTCAATTTATTACTTCTGAACAACAGTCTGCTGTTACATATCCACCTGAAAATACAACTAAAGTCACTTGTTCTGTGCTAGATGAATCCATAAGAGACTTATCAAAAAGTATGAAAGAAAGCAAACCAAGTGAATTAATAAAATGTGTTTCCTCTGATTCTGATGAAATGGTAAAAATTGAAACTGATCACAAGTTCACAACTTCAGTTTTAGAAAGTTTGGAAAAAGAGAATGATTTATCAAAAATTGTTCCTGTAGCTGATGATAGAATTCTGACAAAAACAGAATTTATCAAGTATAAGATTGATGATAATGTGAAAGATAAAATCATTGACAAAGGAAAATCAGCCAGTACTGATATCACTGAAACAGAAATTGTAATGAAACCAGAGATTGATAATAGTGTTGCAGATAAATCTCAAAATACTCTTGAATCATTTGAAGAAACTATTAAAATATTAGATAGTGTCAAGCAAGAAAACATTAAGTTTAAACAGGTTGATGCTGACCATGAAAAATCCCAATTAGGTGAAACTATTGTAAAAGAAGTTAGTAAGATTAAAAAAAAAGATTTTGAGACAAAGGATAAATCTAAAGAGCACATTGATGAAACTATGCTATCATTTCCTGAAAAACTGGATGATATTAGTAAAACAGATGAGAGAAAGATAAAATTTGAAGAAGGAATTTCTATTAAGGCTGTAACAGTTGAACCAAAAGATGTTTTGACTCATTCTACTAATGGGATTACATTGGATAAAAATGAATCTGAACTTATATCCATTAATGAAGAGAAGTTATCTAAACTTCCAAAATTAGATGATACCAATAAACTAAAAGAAAGTGAAACACCTAAAAAAATTACTGAGTTCCATGTGACCACCAGTAAAGATGAACAATCAAAATCAGTCCCTGTTGATCAAGAAAGCTTTCCTCTAGGTGATACATCAAAAGAGTCCACAAAACAAAATGATCAACTTACTGATATTTTAATTGATATGCTTATAGAACAAGAAACTAATAGATCTCTTACACCTGATTTTGCCTCTGAGCAGTATTCAGAGTCTGGTTCTATTCCAAGGGTAGCTGCTACTAAAGAATTTGTACAAAAAGAGCAAAAAGTAATTGATGAAGGCTTGACCAAAAGCAAACATAAAACTGAAGTACCAATAAAATCAGGTGTTTCTCAGTTGCATGAGGTCGTCACTGGCAAAGTAACAAGTGAAGTCTATTGTAAAGGAAAGGATATAGATATCGATAAAAGTATTATAATTGATGATAAAGTTATTTCTTATGTAACAACACCAACTATGCAAAGAAGGAAAATTGGAGGTTCACAAAGGCTTTCAAGGGAAGAACGACCTGCATTGATGGAAATATCTTATTTACGTGATGAAAGTTCTGAAGAAAGTGATGAAGAAAATTATATAGTAACAGAACCTCCAGAAAAAGAAAAAACTTTACAGAGTCAGAAAAAAGTTCAGTTTCATGTAGAATCAGAGGAAGATCCAAACTGGCAACGCAGTGAAGAATCAGATGAAGCTGTAGAATTTGAAGAATTAAAAGATGACTTTAAAAAGGGAAGTGTACAGAATGAAATTAGAAAGCATGAAAAAAATGGGAAAGAAGAAATCACTGAGAAAGTTACTGAAGAAATATTTGATAAAATTTCTGATAATGAAGAAAGAAAAATTAGGCGTGTTGAAAGACGTTTTGAGCGAATGGCCTCAGAAACATTAGAAGCTGATCCAGTTGCTAATGTTGTAGCTGAAGGAGAATTTCAGCGAATGGTTTCACAGTTATCAACAGAAGAAGTAAATGAATGCTTACAAGTTTGGGACGAAGGTGGACTAACACCATCATCTGAACTGGACTCCAAAGATGCTACTGAAGGTGATCTAGAAGATGAATTTGAACAATTACCACAAGGTATATTAATATAATGTTAACAAAAATAAATTATTTTAGTCAAAATAGTACATTTTATTTACATAAGATCAGTATTTAATTACTGCTAAAATTTTACTTCTAATAACAAAAAAAAAACTGATTTACTTCAGATTAATAAATAATTTTGTTTATTTAGTTTTCGTAGATAGTAAGTAACTGTTATTATTAAATGCAATGTTAAGGAAATGTGATGAATATTTTTAAGTACAGTTTAGTATTATTTTTTTTTTTTTTATTATTAAATTTTCCTTTTGAAATAGAAAGATTTAAGTGTACTTAATAAAGTTTAGAACTAAGTTACTTGCTCCATTGAAAGAAAATTTTTGAAAACTGTGATAACATGAAGTTATTCACCTTATAAATTACAGTATTAGTGAAATATCCAGTGCTTAATTTTCAATTTTACTATTTATTTTGTCATTATAACAATGAATTAATAACAGCAATGAGTTTGGCAAGTTATGGACAACAAATTTTATTGGAAAGTATTTACACTGAAATAAATGATTTTGTGGTTATTTTTATACTACTTGTCTTAATTATATGTTAAAATTATGTCATATATTCTGTTTTTATATGTGTCATAATATAACATCTATGTAAATCTCTCATTACTAGTTTCTATATTTCTTTAATGTTCATTAATCTCATTAATGTTCATTACTCTAGAACTCTCCATTTTGTTTGTAAATTGATCTTTTACAAAAGAATTATTTTATGGAAGAAGTTACTAATAGATAATTATTTTGTTTATTTTTTATAGCTGTTCAAAAATATAATTGTACAAATACAGAATTTAATTTCTTTGTAGACTATTATAATAGAATTATTTTAAAAATTATAAATTGTTTCATTGCTATAATAAAATTTTATTTTTATTTAACTTTTGAATTTATGATGTTAAACATTTGCTGTTATCCCACAGCTTCAACAGTATCTCAGATCAGTGAAAATGTTCACATCCTTGATAGTGATATGGCAAATATTCTAAGCGACATCCCTGCATCAGTTTACTGGAGTGTTATTGATAAACCTTTGCGAACATCTGTTGTGGTCCCAGAAGATCTTGCTATCCCTATAGAACCACTGAATCAATTAAACGGTGGTGAAATTTCAAAAACAGATTTATCTACAAGTTCTCCAACTGTAGAAAGCCCACAAGCTTTGATAAAAATTAATACTCTTGGTCAGTCATATAAGATTGATTCTCCTGACTTTTCAAAAGAAATTAATTTGGACATTAGTCAGGAATTTATCAGACATGAAGGTATAAGTTTGTCATATTTGTGGCATGATTTATTTTCATTTGTGTAATAATCATCCTTTTCTTCTGATAACAGTTTTATTTATGTTTTTTTTTTACAGTGTGTGAGTGTATTTTAATTAATAATCTGGATTCACTGTAATCTACGTTTAGAAGTCAAATTTGTTGATGTTTAACCATGAATTAATTAGATTTGATCTTTAGTCTTTGTTTTAAGTTTGAAATAAAACATATTATTTATGTTATACTAATAATACAATTTTTGTTAAGTCTTTTTAATAAAATATCTTAATATGTTTCTGGTTTGCTTTTCACAAGCATTTACTTAAAATAACTAAAACTGAGTCTTATGAATAAAGTAGCATGGTGTAGTAAATTATTTAATATAATATAACTTTGTTTTTTTTAAATAACTAAAATACTAACGTCTATTGTACATTACCTTTATAGAGAGCAGCCGGTCTTTAGTTCAGCAGCTTGAGCAAGGACCTGCAGACAAGAGTGATTCCTTACCCAGACCTTCTCCTCGTATTAGTTCCAAATCTGAAACCCTTGATGATTCCATTAAACAAATTGAATTAGACACTACAGAAACTCAAGATTATTCTGTCAAGAAAAAATTTTGGGAGCAATTATCCTCAGGTTCATTGGATAGTGAAACAAGAAGTAGTTCTGCACAAGAACCTACTGTAACACCTCCCATACCACGACCAAGATCTAGTATTGTATCTAATGTATCACTTTTGAAGTCTGAAGCAGAAAGTGATACAGAAACAACTGTAACTACATTAAGTGATTCTACTATAAGATTGAAAAATGTACAGCAAGATGCTCTTAGCAAGCAGTCATTTACAGGTTCTTCAGACGCTTCTGATAAAGAAGAAGGGTCAGAAGCAGATGCCATTGACTCAGCTGCTCCTGTCAGTGTTTCAACTACAGTTTCACCTGCAGTTCCTGAACTTACTGAAAGGGAGAGACATATGGTCGCTACAGAAAGTAGTGATTCAGAAACAGAGTATCTTGCAAAATTAAATGGCAAAACACTTGCTTATGACAATAATGGGTTTGTCGCCGATGATGACACAACTGCAATTAAAGCTTCTACAAGTCTCAAAGAAAAATCTATAGATGAAATAGAAAAAATTAGTGTACCTGTAGCAGCTGCTAGAAAAACAGTTTATGAACGATCTGTTTCCCTACCTACTGATAATTTAGGTGATGTATCTGCAAGTAGCGTACGAGCAAAAAAACGTTACTTTGAAGCACAGATTAAAAAAGAAATGGTTGTTGATCAGCTTATGACACAATTAGAAGAAGAATCATCTCCTGAACATAAATCCATTAATCAAAAAGAACAAGATATGCCAGCAGCTGATCCTGAAGCTATGATGAGTCGACAGATTCATAGTCATATTTTTAGTCATGAATTAGATGAGCAAATTGAATCATTAGTTCCAGAAAATAAGGTAATACTTGAAATAAAAACAGATGTTACTGAACCAGTAAAAGCTACTGAAGTTACAGATACTTATGATAAGGTAGATGCTAAGAAGACAGTTAAAAGGACGGATTCCAGATCATTTGAAGCTGAAATAATTACAATTAAACAAACTCAAAAAGATGAAAGTGGTTTACAGACCAAAGAATTCAAGTCAGATCTCATTTCTGAGGAGGTAAAGACTACTGAAACTGTTAGTGCAAGTGTTAAAGACATACGTAGCATCTTTGAAAAGAAAAGTTCAGAAGACAAAATTTCAGTTTCATCGAAAGATCTTGAAAGTAAGTTGTCAGAAGTAAAATCAGATTTTGTTGTTGAACAGAGTGATTTAACTGCTGTTGATTCTATTCAAGAAACTTATGATTTAGATAAAAAAGAGTTTGAGTTTTTGGCTGATGATCTTAGTGGAATGGCTGAAGTTATGCAGTACAAATGTGATACAATTACTAAGCCATCCGATTCACTTGAGGTTCATATAGACAAGAGCGAAATTGAACAATCTGAAAAAGTAAAAGACATTGAAGAAGAACTGAAATATAAAGAGATAGTAACCAAGGAAGTCATAGAAAGTTATATACTTACAGAAGATGAACCAATACCATCAATTACAATAACATTATCTGGTAAACAAAGAACTGATAGTTATAGTCCTGGTGACAGTGAAGATACTCAGTCAGAATCTGATATCACACCAGAAGAATTAAGAGAAAAAGATAGGCAAGATCATGGCACAAAATGGGATTTACATGAATTAGATAAGAGTGACAATGAAAAAAAATCTGAAATCTACAAATTGCCTGATGAAGGATGTGAACGTCATGTACATACACCAGAAGAACATATCCCAGATACTGTATGGGAGGTACCTGTGCAACAAGAACCTGACACTGTAGAACAGGAAGTTGTAGAAGATATTCCCATAGAGAAACAAATAATTGTTGAGAAAGATGAAGAAGATTCTTCCTCTGAGTGTACAGAACTTAAACAGATAGAACAACTACAGTTTAAAGAGAGGCATGATATATCTGAAGAGGAAGCTAGAGAAATTGCTGAACAAGTATTACAAGATATTGAAGTAAAACTATCCCAACAAAATGACTTACTTACTGGTGATGAAAGTTCTGATTTACCTTCTGACATTTCTAAGACTAAAGTAACTGACTACCTTAAAGGACTAGCTGAAAATGATGAAGTTGAAGCTAGATTTATAGAATCAGTACTTGCTAAGAAACAGAGAGAACAAATTTTGAAAGTAGCTCGGACTGATACTACAACATCAAGTATGGAAATAACTGATGAAGATTTACGCAGCAGTGTAGTGGAAACTGATAGTTCTCCTGTAGAAAACTTAACATATAAACTCTATCCTACTGAAGAGAAACAGGATTGTCTTACTACTGAAGAATTTTACCAATCATATAAAGACTCCACTGAAGAAACAATGAGAGATAAAGAAGTTCTTGAAAAGACATTAGCTGAAGTAAAAGAATCATTGGAAGCAGCACAAGAAGAGTTAATTGAAGAACATAAGAAAAAACAGGATAAAATTCAGAAGAAAGAGTCACCTTCTGAATTTGAATTTAAAGTTTTAACAATTGAAAAATCAAAAGATCAAAGCATTGAAGAATCAAAGTACGAAGAAGTCAGTGTATCAGCAGAAAGTGAAAAATATAAGGGTGATAAAGTAGGAAGTGATTTCAAAGTAAAAATTCATGATAAAGAAGAGAGAACAGCTGCTTCAAAAGAATTCTCAGAATTCAAAACTAAAATTGCAAAAGATGATCTAAAACATGAAATTCACCAGGAAGAAAAAAGTGCAGAGACTGATAGAAAGATGTATACCAAAGAAGTAGAAATAGAGAAAATTGAAATGATGCAGAAAGATTCATCAGCTATTAGTAAACTTGAACAAGGTTCTGCTTCTATTTGTGGAGATGATGAAAAACATATTCAAAGTACTTTAGAAAAAAAAATCAAATTTACAGACTCTGAAGTAATTTCTGAAATAACAGCTGAAGATAAAGAACAGTCTTCTTCAAAACTTGAAGAATCATTTGGTTATGTAAGTAAAGTAAGTGAAAGATCAAAAGGAGAAGAATTAGACATTGAAAAAATAAAAAAGGAAGATTCAGCTGTGGAAAAGACTGAAACGGTTATAACAAAAGTAGAAGATAAAATGTACGTAGGAAAGGATGGGTTATCTGTTACTGAAAAATTAACTGAAAAACACTTTGTCACATCAATTGTAGAAACTACTGAAGAGCATATAAGTGAATCAAAAACAATCAGTAGCACTGACATAATTACTGATTCTTCAAAAATTGAAGCATTACTTGGTAAAGATGAAATAGGAATAGTGACAATTGATACAGAAAAAGAATCTGCTTCAAGTTCATTAATAAAAGAAATAAAACGAACTTGCAGTGAAGACTCTCAAAGGTCTTCCCAGGATGAAAGCATAAAATCTCCAGTTGGTGCTGAGGATGCTGTTTCTTCATCTTCCTCATCAGGACGTCGTGGTGACTCTGACACTATGCATACTTTAGAGAAGCCTGATGTGATAATGCGAAAACACAAAACTGATCATAGTGCTGGTGAACATATCTCTAAAAAACGTGGTGACCGTCGTTCAGGCACAGATTATGAACCTTATTCAAGTTCAGGAGAAAGCCACTATCATTCATTTGAACAGACTTCTGAAAGTGTAAGAACTCCTAGTAGACCATGTTCTTCAGATGTTGAGGGCCTGATTGCTGGGATTGCTGGCACAACAGGGTCTTCAGAGTATGAGTCTGCAATATCGCATGAAACATCTGCTCGGTCTGCTACTTCTCATGAATTTCATACAGCAGTTAGTTCTCTAAGTTCACGAGAATCAATGAAATCTCTAGATTCTGAAAGTTCAGGTAATCTTGCTAGTGGAGAAATATCCAGTGAAGCTTCAGAAACACTAGTCCCTTCAGCAATGGAACTGGAAAAAGACATGGATGGTGTCAGTGGATCTATTGTTGAAGAGGAAAGTGCTTTTGGGAGGAAAAGTATGGATCGCTTTGGTAAAGATATCCCACCTATTCAAGCAAGAGGAGAATCACCTTCTCAAATTGCCAGTATTTCTGAAGGAAAAGACTCAGCTAGTTTTGATAATTCAGCTGATGATATTGTTTCTGAAGATGAAGTGGAATTGGAGAAAGACAAAATTCCACATGATGGTATAACAAACCGAATGAAACGTTCTCATGAGATGACATTCCAACCAGAACCCCGACATATAATAACAGACAGTCCTGTATTAGATGAAAAACTGAGTTCTAGTCTTGAAGAAACAGGAAGTATTTTGAGTCTTTCTAGTGTATCAGACACAGTAGCTGTTAAAACAGTCATTGAATTGTCAAGAACTGAATCTGAGAAAATGGATGGATCAGCTACATCAGATCAATTAAGCCTGACTGTATCAGGCACATCTGAACAAGTTAGTCTTTCATCAGATTCAAAAGAGGAAGTAATACCACTCCTTAATAAGATTGAAACCTCAACTTCAACTCAGCCTGCTCAGCCTGGACTTGTTTCTTCTGTTACAATAACGACATCATCTGTTAAAGAAGAGGGTATTCAGAGTGTATGCACACAAGTTACATCACAGACTGAAGCACAAATTCCTGATACATTCAGTGAAACAACTGAAAGCATTGAGGAAGGTTATACCCAAAGTAATGGCCCAGCTCAGGTTGAGTATAGTTCAGAGTATGATGATGTTAAGGAAGTTAAGAAACGTCCAGGACATCGAAGACATGATAGTACTAGTTTTAAGCCTTCAATGATACCAGTATTTACTAAGAAAGACTCTTTCCAACCTGCATCAGTTGCAAAAAAAATAGATAAAGAAATTTTGGAAGATACTGCTGAGAGTGACAAGTATTCTGACTCTCCTGCTCTAACAATAAAAGAAGGACGTAATGATGAAAAGAAGGATATTGATGAATCTGAGAAATTAGATGAAGAATCTTATCATACTGAAGCAGATCAAGGTTTCCATAGAGATTTACGTGAAGCAAGATTTATGTTGGAAGATGATAATGTTGAAGATGATCATGAAGACCTTAAAGAATTTGATGGCAGCCGACCACAGTCCCAAGTAAGCAAATCAGATTCAGAGAGTGGTTGTAGACATATGTCATCAGGGCTTTCAGATGATAGACCCGATTCTGAGTTAGCTGAACTTATAAAGCAATGTTCATCAGATGCGACCATTGAAGATCCAATAGAAAGACCAAAAACCCCTGAACCTGCAGAAGAATGTGAAATAAAAGATGACACGCCTGAATTTTCGTCTGAAGCTCAAGCTAGTGTTACAGAACTAGAACTAGAATACTCAAGTGCATTTAGCCGCTCTGTGGAATATGAAGCTCATGTGAGTCCAATCCATGAAAAGCCACATATATCTTTTGATTCATGGGATCATAGAGCTCAAGAGCATGAAGATGATTTGGCTGAAGCAGAAGCAGCTTTTCAAATGGTTCCTCATATTTCACCAACTATACCTTCTGTACTACCAGCAACAATATTGGAAGATCCAGTAGCAGAAAAACATGAACTTGAAACTCGTGAAATTGCATTGAAAGATGAAATGAGGCGTCTTACCCCACAAACTGAAGCCACAACTCCAGGATCTATTCCAGATATAACTGTTACTGAGCATATGGCACCATTGGTAGACAGTGGATTTCATTACCCTGATTTAGAATTAGAGGAGGCTTCAAGAGCGGAGTCTACACCACAGACACCTGCTTCAATATCAAGCAAGGCATCTACAGAAACAGAAACTGATCAGGGACATGAGTACATATTACACGAACAAGAAGGTGATAGTTATATAGCTGAAGAACCTGAAACAGCTGATATATCTGCTACTACAGAAGAAAAGTCAGCAACTAAGCATGACACTGTGGTAGAACAAGATTCTGCCACTGATTCTCCAGGAAGTGACTCCTTTGAGTTACTAGAAAAACCAGACTTAGCAGATGATTTTGTTATCATTGAGGAAGTTGGTAAAGAAGCCCATGAACAAGATGAGGAAGGTAAGTCAGTTAAGATTGGTAAGAAGAGAGTAATTCAGAAAAAAAAGGATGAAGAAGACATTGTTACATCACCACCTGCACCAGCAACTCGTATGACAGATTTAAAGTATTACCCTCCTGCAGCACCAGGTAGTGATGATGTAGGTCCTTTCCCATTTGAATCTGAAAGTCCTCCAGTTGCAGAGGATTTACCATCAGGTGCTGAATCCCAAGAAGGTTCACCTCCATCTGATGAAGGTCAAACATATGACACTGAAATAGAAGCTGGTAAGAAATGGATAGAAATGCAGTTTCAAGATGGTCAAGCCACAGCTGTTTATGGATATGATATAGAATTTGAGCATGGGCCATTAGAAGATATAAAAGAAGAGGAAGCAGCTGATTTTGAAAGTAGTAGCAAAATAGGAAGTGTTGGTAGTCAAGTAAGTCAGTCAGTAGGAAGTTTTGGTAGTATTAAAGAATCTTTGAGTAGCACACCCGATTATGATGTTCTAGCTGGAAGGAAATACTTCACACGATCTGGTGAACATGATGATGTGTCTATGAGTTCTTTACAAGAATTTGAAAGACTTGAACATATGATTGCTCTTGAATCTACTAAAACCAAATCACTCGGCTCACAAGATTCTTTGAACAGTTCAGGCAATAGTAAGAGGCATGGAACTAACCGAAGTGGAGGTGATGATATTTCACTTTCATCGCTTAAAGAGTTTGAAGGTTTAGAAAGTGCATGTATAGCTGCTGAACATATAGAAAGTAAAGCTAAGGAAGAAGAAGCATTACTATCTGAAATTGAGGAAGGTCATGAAAGTCAAGCTTCAGAATCAGAAAGCTGTGAGACCATTTCAGCTGGTGGAATTAAAGGTGGAGATTCAGACTCTGATGATTATGAAAAAAGAATGTTTGAAATTGATGAAATAATAAGACAAGCACAAACTAATGTTGAACGTTTTGTTGATATCAAAGATAGAACAGACAGTTACATGGATAGAACAGAAAGTGTTGGTAGAGGTGATTCTTTTGAGGAAGTGGCTAAAGTTCCTGATTTAGATTTAGATCAGCCAATACACCACTTTTCATCAGACAGTGCATTTGGAGGAAAGAGTTATGTTCAACAATGGACAGATGAAAGTCTTCTAGTAAGTACTACAGATTCTTTAGAGATAAAACATGATGGAACTACATCTGCCACTCATGATCCTCTCACAACAAGTACAGATTCATTAGAAATTAAAACACCTTATGAAAAATCTGCTGCTGATGTGATGTCTGTCAGCACAGATTCTATTGAATATCAACTTCAGCAAAGGAAATCTAAGGCTCAAAGTGATGTAATGACAGACTCCATAGAATTAGCATTAGAAAGATCTCAGCTTACGTCAGATTCACTAGATGTTGATACTGTAAAACACACAGATTCTATAGATGAAGAGGAATATGCAGGACAAACAGCTGATACTGGTGTTCATGATCAAAGCAGCTCAAGTGGTAGAGAAGGTGATCTTAGTTCATCAGGAAAAGAAGACAGTGGTGAACAAAATAGAATACCTCCTCCTAGAGCTGAACTTATGTTAGGTAGTACAGATTCTTTGGAACCTACAAGTTCTACAGCAACACATGCAACATACCAGTATGAAACTGATTCTGTTATGTCATCCAGCTTTACTAGTGGTGGTTCTAATACAATGGTATCAAGCACAGAAACTCTTGACTCTGCAGCAAGAGCAGGAGTTTGGTTTGAAGATGGAAAACCATATGTAACAGAGATTATTGAGCCAGAAACTGATGGAGACTTTTCTCATACAATTCACAGAACTGTAGAAATGCCACCTGAAGTTCATAAAGTTACTTTCCAGGGACCAGATGCAGAAAAGGCTTTAAGAGAATATGTTGAACGATTTGCACCAGGAGAAGATATGACTGAGACTCAAGATGTTGATGAAGATGGTAATATCCATATAAAACGTGTTGTTCAACGGCGTATTGTTATAAAACCAGAACAGTTAACTGGAGCAGCAGCTGAACTTTCTGGAGCTGAATTAGAGCAGTACATTAAGAACTTAACAGAAGAACAAATGTTACATGATATGGAAACATTTGATTGTGAACAAACAGGCGTGACAGAATCAGATTATTCCCATCTAATGTCCTCTATTGTTGGTTCTACTTCCCCTACCCATTCAACTGAAACCCACCGAACCTATGTCACAAGACATGTTATTTCTACCCAATCCACATCTCCTTCCTCTTCCACCAAGCACGGGAAATCCCAAATAAAAGGTAGCATTCCTTGGTTACTAATATTGTTTTATCTTATCCGTAATGTTTGTTTTAATTATGTGTCCAATAATATTAATTCAGAATTTTTAAATAATATAATTATTTTTTATATACCAATTTATATGTTAATTATTCAGAATAAATGTTCTACCATAACTGATGATCAAAATTAATCTTAAAATCTGTACAATTACCTGAAAAGTAACTAAAAAATTATATTTACTTTCTTTAAATTATTCAAAATGCTGCAAAAATATAATTTTTACATAAGAATGTGTTATTTTGGAAATTATTCTTTTTCATCATTTTTCAAACGATTCTAAGTGAACATAAGTTTCACATTTTTGATTTTGATGTATGGGTACATCAAATAAAAAATTTCCTTTATTTTATAAATTTTTTCACACTCTATGAAGCTTATCATTGCCTAAATTTCCATAAGTCATTCATATCCCATATTTATTATATGAATGTTATTAATTCACATTACAAAAGAAAAAAGTTAATGCATACATTTTTTCTATTAATTTTAATAATCACTTTCTGCGTAGTTATTTTTTTCTACGCATACTTCAGTTATTAATGTTATGTATTAGGGGTAAAATGAAATCTGTGTTCTTTTCTCTTAACTAATAGTAACATTTCTTATCTAAGATTAATTTACATAAAATATTATTGGTCACATACTTTCTGCATGTGTTTTTTTTTTACCATGTTAACATGTAATTATATTTCTAAGTTAAATTATATTATTTTTCTACATAATTAAATACTTGAATTGCTAAATTGTAGTCAGATTTATGTTTTATATGTATATTAAAAACCATGATCATAATCAGGTGTTTAAGGGTTAAAATCACCTGAAAATGTTTTTATATTTGGGTAATCTCACTTATGTATCATACTTTTTTTTTAAGTTCTGTTACTTCTTTCAAAGTGGCCATGCATAACAAATGTTGATATAAAATTGAATTATTACTTCTTGTTATATAGAATTATTTATAATAACTTGAAGAGGTAATTATTCAGTGATCACTTTATTTAAATCTCATTCTGTTATAAATTGAGCTCAGTATTTTTTTTTTTTTGTTTTTAATTTTAAGTTGTTTTTAAATATAACTTAGTTTTTAAGATTACCAAATGTTGATTATGTACACAGAAAGGAATAGTTTTGATTTTAACTTTACTCATAAAATACACTTTATCCAAAAAACCATTGTGTAACTTTATTTTAACTTTAATATATTTAAAAATGAGTATAATTTATGTTCTAAACATCAGTTCTTTATTGGATATCACCTTATATATAAATTAAATATTTAAAATACTTATAGAACCTTTAACAGGTTATGTGTAAAACAGTATTAGATTATATTAACTCTACAATATCAAGTAATTACCAGGGTATGCATAATATTAGTGCATTTGTGCCATTAAAGTTCCACAAGACATTTGTTAACAAATAAGTTTTATATTTGTATTTTAAATTGATGTAAAAAGAACTTTGAAAAAATTGCTTAAGCAGTTTACATTTTTTTTTTAATTGCATTATTTTGTTACTATTCTAGAAATCAAATGTATGATTAAATATTATATCAATTCTACAAAGTATAATTTTTTTTATGAAGAAATTATAGATGCATGAATTTTTAAATTCTATAAAGAAGAAATAAATTACTGCCAGGAATGGTTTCATATTTAAATTTTTAAAAAATGTATGATTCAAGTAAGAATGTAATATTTGCCTGATTTTCTTTAATTTTTACTCAAATAAATGAAGTTAATCAATGACCTACAGCTGTCAAGAGAATGTTCTATGAATATATTCAGCGATTTTTCAAAACTTTTTTTATTCTGTGTTATGGTTCCTCTGAAACTGATGAATTGTTTTTTAACATCTTTCTTTAGATTAAATATTTTATAGTAATTTTGACTTGAAAAATATATTCTTGATTATTTTCTTGTTTACTATTGCACTGTTTTCTTGAGCAGTGACTCTAGCACAGTCAGTAAAAATAGTAACTGAAAACTTAAGATGTACTTCAAGGATTAAATTTTAGTAAATCCTCAGTTTGATATAACCAAAGGTATTAATAAAGATGTTGATTTGCAGTAGTTAATCTGCTGTACAGCATTCAGTTATTTATGGTCAATGGACATAAATATCTTGTTGGGTTGTTGAACCTGAAGAAAAAATTTGATATTTCATATTTTTAAAATCCTGAAATATTTTCTCTCAAAATTAGAGTATCCCAGCGTAATGTAAATGAATAAATATTAATTCGTCAATTTTTCTGTAGTAATTTAATTTTCATGCGTGCCAATTCCAACTACATATTTAACTTTGTTAGAAGTTACGTATCAGTTAAAGTACAAACATTAAAAATTATTTAAGAGTACTGTTAAATAACTGATTTGTATGTAAGTTACGATGTAATTATGTTAGTTTTGTGAACTGAAGGAAACTAAAATTCTGTTAGTTCCTTAGTTCTTCATCAGGAAATATATTCTTCTCAGTTTGAATGATGGAAATGTTATTTTATTAAATTAGAATATTTATCTTTTTTTCTAACTACAACATTAGAATAATTTATTCATACATTTTTTGAAGTATTTTTTATTAAAAATAAAAACTGATTTTTTCTTAATTAGTAAAATCTTTTACAAATTTTAGGGGGACAATCTGCTGAAGAATCAGGATCTACAGCTACTGAATTACCAGGAACGCGAGGTCAATAACATATTTTAATAATTGTTTTATAACTTGCTTGATTATTTGTTATTTTGACTAATAAGCATGATAATATGACCATGATAATGATATTTATCTTTGTGTCTAACTGCATAGTGTACTTACAGTAACAATCTATTGATAAATCGTTAGGTAATCCACATAAATTACATGAAGAACAAAATTTTTTTGTGAAAGTTGGTTTCAGATATTTTATTAGAATTATTTTGCTCAAAATTGAATTTTTTTTCAAAGTTTTTTTTTAGTGTATGTATGGTAATCTCCAAAATGTTGCATAAATGATGTAATAAGCATAAAAATATGTTGAAATTGGTTAAAAAAATATAAAATTGGTTCATTCTCAAAGATACCTTCTTCAGTTGTTTTTTTTTTTAATTCTCCTTTCATTTAAATTCTAATAATGATAACATTAAGTTTATGTCATAGATATTACTGAAAATTAAAATTATGCTTTCATTTGTTATACCTATAATAAATTTATAAATAATTTTACTTATAAAATAAAATAAGCAGTTTACAAAATTGCATGTTCCTATTTCTTAAATAATAGGAAGTAAAGATAAAGTTCTTCATTTCTGAAATCTTCATACACCATTGAGAATATTGCGATTAAAAATATAAAGATAGTTAGTGAATCCAGTGATTCTCTTCGTAAAATCATGTGACATGAAAATTAAAGCATTTTTAGTTGTCTGAAAGAAAGAAAGTTAATATTATTTATCAAAAATATATTATCAAACAATTAATAATTGTCGGAAGTTTCTCCACATCTGACAACTATCTCATTAAGTATAATTTAACTTATGCAAGTATTCATTCTATGACAAAGTTTTTAACTATTCTTATTTGATTTATGATCAGCTTATGATGTTTTAAAAATTAAATGATTCTTTTTTTCTACATCTAAAAATGAGGGGAGATGTGTGGTTATGGGCAGTGCGTTTTCGCGGAAACTAATATGTGCTTATTGCTTGTTTTTATTACTGATATACCTAAAATATTACTGGTATCTTTTATAAATAAATTATTTTTCAGAGATAGTTATTGATTTTAATAATTTATCTTAATCTCCATGACTATTTTAAAAATAATCGTTATTGTTAAATCTGATTTATTGTTATAACTTATTAATATTATTTTATTTTTAGTTGTTAATTTTTGTTATTATTACTGAGTGATAAAATTTTTTCATTGTTTGCTGTTAGTAAATATTTAAAAATCTTTTTCTTTTTTTAATTTCTGTTACTCTTTGCATGTTGATTGTCTGCATGGTTGTTGACTATAATTCTATTACATCTTGTTTTTATTGAATTGGTGCAGCAGGAAAGTAGTTATTGGTGATCAGAATAACCAACTTCTGCTGCTTCTATGATGTCATTTAGGGAGAAGATCCCATATATCAGTATAACAATGAAGCACAATTACAGAGCATAATAATGAAAGAGATTATGGGTCAAATTCTTATGTTATTCACACACACACATGCACAAATACATACTTATATACATGTTTTTTTTTTTTGGATTGTCAAATAAACTGTTTATGTATTGTATATTTAAATCTATGTGTATTTTTAGAAGATACTTGTATAAAAAAAATCTTAACCCAACATGACATTATTTTATACAAACATTATGTTGGGTATAACATTATTATTTGCAGAATTAATTTAAATTTAATAAAATTGATAATAACATAAAATTCACT
Source organism: Zanna intricata (assembly GCA_010016005.3). Taxonomy (NCBI): domain Eukaryota; kingdom Metazoa; phylum Arthropoda; class Insecta; order Hemiptera; family Fulgoridae; genus Zanna; species Zanna intricata. The sequence goes on from JAAAKQ030376349.1 coordinate 33,358, forward strand.
ATGGAAACATAAAATAATAATTGTTTAAAATTATTTAGACAGAAAAATACACAACAATAAAATAAAAAATATAATAAAATTATAAATATTTTGTAAACCTTCTTCAAATAACACAATAATTAACTACAATTCATTGCATCTCCTTGGTCACAAAAGATGGCCATTTTTAATGCACTATTATATAGAGCAGTACATTATTTAAAGTATCATAAGGTTTCTCTAAATAAAGAAATTGAAATAATTAAACATATAGCGTATACAAATGCATGTAATATTAATACAATAAATAAACTATATAAAAGAATAAATTATAAAATTAATACTTAAAAAAATATAAAATTATTATAAAAAAAAAAAAACTGAAAAAATATTTATAAAAAATGAATACACACCATATAAACAAAAAATTTTAAAATTTTACAAAAAAATTAACATAATACCGGGATATACTACAAATAATAAATAAATTAAATTTATTATAATAAAACATTAAATAAAACTGATTCTAATTTTAATAAACAGGGTGTGTATAGTTAAGTTGTAAAGATTGTGATATAATATATATCAGTATGACCAATTATAAATTACCACGAAAGAACACATTATTAGTTTTAAAAATAACAGATTCGTAAATTCTAATTTTGCCAAACATATCCTAGATAATGGTTATACATACAATCAAAATACTTTTATAAAGGTTTTAGATGTTTCCTATAATTATTTTAATAAATATAATTTAGAAAAATTTCACTTATAATAACCATAAAAATTTAATTAATGAATAAACATTTTTTTAAAGAAGATAAATTATTTAAATATGTTCTAAATACAAATATAAAAAGATGATAATAATAATAATAAACAACTAAATTATCATATTTATAACATGGTTTTCTTTAATTATATTTTATTCCACCAGAATACACTATATCTTCAGTATACTGTCGACATTCAGTCATGACTGTATTCTCATGTTAAGTTTTGACTTATTTTAATAAGATCTTGAGAAATTTCATCTTTGTTGCTGGAAAGGTGGATAAAAAAAAAATTTAATTATTTTTACTATTTAAATACTAGCAGAAACCATGTTTATAACATTTATATTTAGTTTTAGATATAATCTTTAATAAAGTTAATACATAAAAAATTAATTTTGTTTGATAAACTTATGGTACATATTAGCCTGTTTATGGAAAACTTCCAGAATAGTCCTGGTGGATGTTGTGTACAAAACTCAAATGTAATATTCCAAGGAAATTTTAATTTGAGGATGCTTAGATTTTGTAATAATATAAAACAGTTTTATTAATGTTTCATACAGTTTTTCTAATATTATAAGTTTGGTGCTTTCCATTTCTGTGAATGAATCTCGTTTACGTAATTCTTCTTTCTCTTAAAGCATGACTGTTCTATTCTTCTTTAATTACTAAAATTTTGACATCTTGATCTGTCATTCATGATTAAAATATCAAATTATAAAATCACATAAGTAAATAAATATTGAGGAAAGTTTAGAACAATTCAAAAATGATTTTTAGGTGTTATTTTTAAACAAATCAGATTTAATTTAAAATAAAATGTTATTAGCATTCCGAAGAAATTATACTATGAATTAATCAGTTTTTTAGGATTTGTTTAATTGTCTTCAGTAGTTAATATTAGAATCATATCCTTAGTAAGCTGAATATAACACTTATTAATAATCAATTAAGTTAAAAGAATTCTAAATGAGTGTAATGTTTCTATAGTTGCCCAAGTAATGTTGAAGAAGGATTGACTTATTTGCAATCTAAGTACAAGGCTACATACAGGTTCTATGACTGTTTCAAAACCACATGTTAGAGAGTTTTTAAAGTACTTCAAACATTGTTTTTTCTTATCAGAGATCTTTATATAATATTATTCGCAAAACTCAAAGAAATTACCTTAAACAGGAGGAATATTCACAAAAATATTGATGATTATTTTTACAACAAACCAAATTCTTTAGAATATCTACTTTAGAATATAATCAGGACCTCTACTTTCATACAGCTACCGCTGATACTTCATGTGAATTCACACATGAAGTTTTGGGGGCCATGTGTATTCACACATGGGTCCCCAAGTTGGTATAAGGTATTAATTAAATTCTAACAATATTTGTCATTTAGTGTATAATTTTAATTTTCTAAAAGCTCTACTAAATTAATTTTTTAGGTCTAGTGGCATTTTAAGTATTAGTTTAGTGTGCTGATATTTTTTGCTACAAAAGGCAAGTTTTTTTCTATCATGATACTCTGGCAAAAACATTTATTTTTATTAAGAGGGCTATGTCATTTTCAGTTCTACTTAAGGCAAATATATAGATGTATTTGTATTTAGTAGATTTATGTATGTATATTAAGTACATTTATGTACTTAAAACTCATATACACACACATATTACTGATGAGTAACTGATTGGTTGACTAGTATTCTCCATTCCTTTTTATTCTGTTTTATTTCTTTAAATTTTAGTACAGGGTTGAAGAAGCTATAATTCCATGAATTTTACTGAATACAAACATATTATTTATTCAACATAATCTTGATCAGTGTTTTTTTTATCTTCAGTTTTTAAAAATAATCGTTTGTGTAGTTATTGACCTAAAGATCTTTGTATGGTATTCTGTTAAATAGTTATGTAGATGTAGTTTTTATGAACTTGTTTTTATTTACAGTCTGTTTTGTAAAAATCAATACTATTTTTAAAACATAATAGCATTGTGTTTTATTCAAATTTTAAGTTTTGCAGATGATGTTATCTAATAGTGAAACTTGCATGCAGGCATGCATGCATGATTGAATTTTTAGACATAATTTAGATATATTTCAACTACCTTCTTTTTATCCTCTTAAAAATATTTAAAAAGTAATAATTTATTTGAATTTTGGTTATAATTTAATTATTTTATATATAACCACTAACTCTTGTAATCACCCTTTATAATAAGCATTAGTGAACATTTTGAACTGACACTTTATTAAAAGACAATAATTTGATGCAATGAAAATTTAATGTATGTTAAATAGTTAGTGCATTATTTTATTGCCAAATAATGGCAATAAAATTATATTAGTTTTAATTTAATAAAAGTGTATGTGTGTGGGGGGGAGGGTTGTGTTTATTTGTTTTTGTGCGAGTTTTATTGAACTGAAGGAATCTTATATTAGTAGTAATATGTAAATTAATATTTATTTTGAGATTGCACTACCACACATCCAACCCTTTGACAATTTCAATATCTGTATTATTTAAAAATAAATAGACTTAAAGTTACAAATATGCTACTTTATACAATAAAAATATTTGGTAGAGAATTTTTTAGTTATAGTATGCTTGTAGCTGTTGTATAATTAAATTAGTGCAGTTTATAACTTACATATAAAACCAAATTAGATTTATAAATATATTAGTTTCCAAATGTTCACTTTTGCTGTGAGTTAATGTAAATAAATCTTTATTGTAATTCAGTTTAGTTATTCAATTTTTCTAATTTGAGTTACAGCTCGATTAGTTTTTTCACAAGTGCACTTCTATTTTTATTATTCTTTATTTAGAATAGATTCTCTTAATTTTTTGATTGAAAATGTAGTGTTTGTAACGGAAGTAATGCTGTAGACTTATTTAACTTTCAGTCTATGAAGAAAAATCTAGTGAAATAATACAATATAATTACAGCATAGAACTGTTTTACTTTACATATTTTTCTGCAATTACAATAGGATTATCTCATTCATTTCAAGAATTTTATGAATCTAATGAGTAGCATTCTGCATAAATAAGCACTAATTGTTTTTATAATTGAAAATAAATATGATGTCCTTTTATATATTTATTACTATGTAATAAACAATATAAATCAATTTGATTGTGTTTTTTAACTTTTTGTGTAATTAACAAATAAAGATATGATAAAATAGTTAGTAATGTTATGATTGAATCTTAGATTAAAATTATATTGCATTTTTATTTTTTATTAAAAATGTTTTGCAGTAATTGTATGTAATGCTTTGCTTAAATAGTTATTAACAATTGCAACTGTAGACATAGTAATTTATTTTATGGATGCTAGATTGCTTTTTAACTAATGTTGCTTGCTGCTTTGCAATGGTTGGATTGTAGCGGGTGGTCGGAGTCAACAAAGACCTTCTCTCAAGTATGACATAAGTATGGATGAAGATCCAGAATTCGACCCACGAGAACATGATTGGCGTTTCAATTTACCGTCACATTATGGTTAGTTACATCTGCAACGATTTAATTTATATTATGTTTGAAAGGCATAATAATAATTTAAAAATTGACTGTAACAAAATTAAATTAAGAAAGAAAAATTCATTTGTTTCAGTTTGTTTTATAACGTAAATATACTGCTTATTAATTTATAATGCATGTTAAATATAATCAGATCTGCTTAGTAAGCAATATGCATCTAGTGTAAATAAAATTATTATTTTGCTTAAATTATTGGCTGCCATATAAATGTTGAGAATGTATATTTATTGAATCACTATTGTTTTTACTGATAAAAACAATTTTGTTTTATGGTTTGTTAAAAGCTATTAGTTGTATGCGATTATTAATCCAAATTTAAATATAGTATAACTTCTCCCATTTTTTGTACATTTCCAAAAGTTAATATCACCATATATTTAATCATGTAGTTTTTATTAATTTTTTTACTACCTCAGGAATAGGTCCATTTATTACAGCTTGATTGCGCTTCTCAGAAATACAACAAATAGAAACGAAACTCATTTATTATAAATGTTTAAATAAAATATTTATTATTTTTGTTCATTTAAACAAAGCTAAAAATAAAATTTGAGACCATTATATTGAAATTTTAATTTTATTCAGCAGGAACAGTATTTATTAGTGAAACAGACATAAATCACTGTCACATAAAATTTGGAGTATCATTCTTGCAAAAACTGTGTATATGTCTTTATTTATGTTACTCATATAAAAAAAAATCATGTTCTTAAAACTTTTTATTTAAAAAAAAAACAAACAGTTTCAAGTTATATTTTCTTTTCAAGTGTAACTAGCAGAAACATTTTTTGATTGATATAGATCTTCTGTAAAAGTGTATATCCATTCTCTTTTCCTCTGACAGCAGCTCTACTTGAATCTGAAAGTAAATTTAATTTTTCTGAGTTTGTTTAATATAATTAAAAGCTTGCTTCAGCCAATTTACTAAACATGAATAATACAAAAAATACGTAGTTTCGTTATTTCGGTTTAGCCAATGGTGCATTTGATAATATTGTTATTTTTGTTAGAATGTGATACTTATAATCATTCTTAATCTCTACTTTTAGTTAGTAATAGAGTAATGTTGTAGATTGTTTTGCTTGTAGATTTTATTAAATAAAAATATTTATCTGTTCATAATTAACATTACTTAAACTTAACTTTTTCATTTAACTATGTTTCGGTATTTATTTAGAATTATTTCAGAATCTTTTAAATACACAAACAAATGATTAATTAATTTAAACTAAATGGTTTAAATTTTTTTTTTTTTTTCAGTTTTTACCATAAATATTTTGTATTTTGGTATGACATAATTTGAATTTATATAATGCATTATTTATTGTACACAGTTTAAAATGTATTATATGTCTTTTAGCTAGTACGTTTAATAATGTTAAACATTACTTTTTTCAGAACGTGATGAAATGCTATCAGAACAATTAGAAGCTCTTGAAAAATCTAGTACTACTGATAAACCATCTGGGTATGTCTACTGTCTTTTATATTATTTTCATTTCCTTAATTAATTGTCACATGGTATGTTTTATTTTCTGTTCACCAATTCCATTTATAATTTATTTGAATTTGTGTTTAATTAAAGGTTATAATGGTGAGAATTTTCTTGTTTGGCAGATCTCCATAAATAGCCATAAATATTTCTAAACCAGTCAATCTTTGCTAACCTTTTTATTTTCCCTGTACTTTCCCCCATTTGATAGTTCATATTCATAGATTCAGAAAACATTTCTGATCAAGAGGATTTCTGAGTTACAGAATGAAAATTATAGATCCACGAATCTCTTCATATTCCATAACTTCTCCTATTTTTTGTACATTTTGAAAAGTTATTATAGTTATGTATTTTTTCAAAATTTTTTATTGATTATTTTTCTACTTCAGGAGTAGGTCCACCTACAGCTTGGTTCCGCTTCTCAGAAATACAACAAATAGAAACAAAGTTATTTATTATAAATATTTAAATTAAAATATTTATTAGTTTCAATTGTTTCATTTAAACTAAGCTAAATATAAAATTTGGGACCATTATACTGAAATTTTAATTTTATTCAACAGAAAGAGTATTTATTAGTGAAACAGACAATTTCACATAAAATTTGCAATATAATTCTTGCATAAACCATGTATATGATCTTTGTTTTTGTTACTCATATCAGAAAAATTATTTTCTTAATACTTAACAAAAAAAATTAAGATTTGATCTTTCTCTGATGTTTCCTTTTTCTTTTATTAGTTATGCTTTATCATTTAGTTATAATTTTATTATTAAATATAAAGGAGCTACAAGTAAGCAAGTAAAACTCCATGTGTAGTACACTACGGTTCATCACCTGTAAGTTAGTGTTTAGTAATTTATTATATTGACAGATTGTGGGTAACACAAAAAATTGACTGACTAATTTGAGTAAAAGAATCTGTTTTCAGATCAGGTAGTTCTACAAGGAATTGTTTAAATATGGTGTACTCTACAGATGTGGTTTGGGCTTGTAGGTGAATTTGAACATTACTTGAGCCTTATTTTAAATACAGAGAGAGCTGTTATTGTATTATGTTTTCAACATATTTCCTTTGTGGCTACCATCATTTTAGGAAAAGTAGTCATAGTAGATTTATTGAAGATGCAGGCTACTGAGTGGATAGTGCAAAAGGAGCAGATGGAAATATTTTGTGAGTTTCTCATGTTTAGTGCAATATAAGTTGAAGGAAGTGAAGCTGGTGTTGGTGCAATTTCAAATTGCATTGCCCTATATTATCCTAAAGATCATTCAAGTTCTCTCTCTCCCTCCCCCCCCTCTCTCTCTCTCTCTCTCGGAAAGCAAAAAAGCAAAGTAAAACAACACTAGTAGAAGTAGAATAACAAAGTAGAACACTTCGTATAAGGAAGATCTGTGTATTACTTCACACAGGATATGGGGATCGTGCATCTAAAATTTAAATAAGACCATTAGTTGTTCAAACATGAGAATTTCCTTTAATATTTAAAGAAATATTGAAATACAGGCAGGCTGAATCAAGTCTTCATCTTACATTTAACTGTTTTGAAGAGGGGACTGGAAATCACATCCTTGAACTTCTAGGTCAACTGTAAATTGGCTTGTCATTAATGACAAGGTGTTTTATGACAAGCTTCATTATAGGGCTATGTAGAAGTAATTCGATGTGGTTTTTAATGTTCAACCTTTCATAATTAGGTTGGTATGCAGACTTGCTCTAGCAAAAAGTCATAATAAAACTGATAACTTAATAGCGTACGGATACTTATTTAAATAAAGTTAATTTATGAAGTGAAATTTACAAATAAATCTAATTTTCAATCTTTTTATAAATAAATGATCGCTACTAATGTAATATCAATAACAGTTCTGATGAAAATACTCTATAATTATCCTAAAGATCATTCAAGTCTATAGGTCTATAGGT
>JAAAKQ030376350.1:6744-19203 GCA_010016005.3 Zanna intricata
TGGAATTGTTCTAAGCTTCTGTTCAAGTTCACTCTCCTCATTAGTTCGTAATTTTTCAGTTTCTGTTCATTTAATCTTCTCCATGTCCACATTTCAAATGTCTCTGCTTTTTGTTTCTCTTTTTTTTTTTTAGTATTCATATTTCACATCCATAAAGAAATAAACTCAGACAAATAAGACGTTTATTAAAATTTGTGATATGAAATAACTTTATTTTGATAACAGTTTCTTTTTATTAATTGCATTCTTAGAGAGAACAAATGACCTTAAAAGTCCTAATTAAATCAAAGCAAGCCCTGATAAAGTTTTGGATAAAAGAGAAAAACAACTTTGAGTTATTCATACTTTGTTTGTATGTTGATAAAATTAAAAGCAAATATAGTTTCTCATTTAGATTTTTTTTTTTCTGAGAATGACGTGCTATATGCTATTTTTTTTTCTATTGTTTGACCTAGGACATGATTATCTGATTTATGTTAGTTGTTTTTGTGATTTTAAATTATTAATAATGACGTAATTATTTACTAAACTCTTTAATTGTATTTATTTTTACAATTTAATTTTACTTTTTATTATTTTTATTTTACTCTTTAATTGTATATATATTTAAATTGATGTAAAATTAATTGGCAACAAAATCTGTGTAAAAGATAAACATATTTAAATGTTTAAGTATTTCAATATCATTGCTAAAGTCTATTAAATAATTGTCATCTCTAAATTTTTATGTTCGGTATTGTAAACTTATAAATTGCTTTGTATAAGGGATATTACTGCTATTTAAATACAAGCTCATCTTCTAGAACTTGATCTTTACATTATAATGTTCTGGAAGTTTTGTATAAATCTGAAAGCTCTGAAGCTTCTTAAACTATAAGTTTTGTGTATCTGCTATGATATGTTTCTGAAAAAGATAGAAGTGTTTTATATTAAAGGAAAACATCATTTTTGAATGAGTGGAAAGAGAAGATGAATATAAGGTTGATTAATGGAACTGATCCTGACTGTACAGTAAAGTGTACAACAAGAGCTTCAAGAAGATTGAAATATATTCTTGAGTTTGATTTATGATGTATGTTAATGATTTAATTACAAACATTCCTAAAGTATTATTTGCAGGGTGTTGAACTGAAAATAGGTCCCATCACTCACTAGTTTATACTAAATGTATATTTTTGCCAATATATGCAATTGGCATGAAATGGCTAAAATAATATGGAAGATGTTGGTACAACTGGAGCTGGAGTGGGGAGGACTGTTTATTGGTTGCACATTTAAGTATTGCCACACTATGTTGAGAATTGGATTTTGAACAAGGTTATGTAATGGTGTGTTGTTTATTAAAATGTAGTAACTATTGAAGAACATGTATTCATGTTGGAAACTTATTTAGAGATAGAATCTCATGTTATGTGTTGGTGAAGGTTCAGGGAAAAATATGAAAAAGAATTACCAGTGAAAAGAGTTAGAAGTTTGTTAAAAAGATTTTGTGAAACAAGTTTGGTATTAGACCAAAAATGTGCTCAACATAGGTCAGTTTTAATGATGCAGGTTGTACAGGAAATTGAAGTGGCAGTTTCAAGACCTCCTCATAAATCTTTGTGAAGACAAAGGTGGGAAAAGAACATTTCACTAGGTTCAGCCCACATTTCAGTGAAGAGAATTTTGAAATGTTATCTTTATAGAATGCAGGTTTTCAATGAGCTAGTGCGGATTACACTAAAAGGGTTCATTAAACTGTTTATGGTTCAAGAACTTCATTAGAAGCAGCATTGGAATTTTAGATAAAGTGTTTTTCTACAGATAAAGCATGGTTTTACCTCAATGGGTATCTTAATAGTCAGAACCACCAGACTGGAGTACTGAAAACATGCATATTTTCTTTCAATTTCCCCTAAAAATACCCCACAAAATACATCTTTACATCACACATACATCTTTCTATACCCACAAAAAATAGGTGTATGGTGTGCAATTTCAAGGCGGTAAATAATAAGATCCTTGTTTTTTTTTTAAAACTATAGATGCTGCTATCTACCAAGAAATTATCCAACAGTTCATAGCCTTACTGCAAGAGGGTGAGTGTGATTGCTGGTTGCAACAGGAAAGTGCTACTTAACAGACAGCTTGCTCTACTATGGAGATGCTATAGGATTTTTTCAGTGGAAGAATCGTTTCTAAAGGATTATGGCCATCAGGATCTCCTGATCTAACTAGTCCATACTTCTTTCTGTAGGGTTACTTAAAAAAAAATTGTTTATCGGAGCGATCCACAAATCTTGCAGAATTGAAAGCAAACATTACTGATGCCATCCAAGAAATAGACAGGTTCAGCTAACAAGAGTAGCCAGGAATGCAGTCAAATGTATTGAGTAGTGCATAGAAGTAGATGGACATAATTTTTAACATCTGTAAAATATATTGTAAATGTTTGCCAATAGAGTATTATTTATTGATGAAACTCAGTAATGGGACCTCTTTTAAGTTGAACACCCTGTTTAATTTAATCCCTTTTTGCGGATGATAATGACATAATTTACAATTTGATTATGATAACAGTTATAGCTTAGAATCTCAATGTAATATAGAACTATCATGGTTTAAAATAAATCATTTATTTATCTATAAATAAAATAAAATTTTTCAATTTTAATTGCTGTCTAGATATTGTTGAGTTCATTTTTGAGATGGTTTGGAGATAATTAGAACTACAATGTCTATGTAACCATATCGATACAGTTGTCAGACTGGAATGACCAAATTTATTGTCATATAAATAGCTTGGTGCTGCTTTGTTACCCTTAGTCATATGTGTATTAAGATCAGTATATTTTGCAAACTCTTACATTTAAATTAGCTTTCCCTCTACTCCTGTGCTGTCACAGTGGGTGTTGGTAAAATGGAGAAGCTAGCACGTGCAACAACTGCAACATATTTTAAAGAATGTTCTCCTGTTATTGGTAACTCCTCCTGTTATTAGTAACTTTTTATTAATGAATATGGAGAGTTGTTATTTCTCATTATGTTATATTACTCATAATAGTCATCATTAAACCTTTCCCAAATAACCTTAAAAAATTTTTATAATTTTTGAAAAAATGTCAGTGTATATTTATTTGGGGTACATCTTCAAGAGTTCATAATTTTCATTGGCGATATTGGTTTTATTTATGTTGTTTGTGGTAAAATAAGCATAGTTAAAACTTGCAGCCGTTTAAAAACATTATGTACCCCACTGTGAACTATATTCCTTTCATAACACCATATACTTTAGTTTAAATTTGCAACATGAAACAAGAAAAGTAACACCATAACAATCTCTGATTTCAGTCTAGCAAAGTATTAGTGGACTTGAAATTGATTAATTCTCATTTTTAATGTAATATTTAACCTGCCAATTTATTTTGAATTTTAATCATTATTGTTTCATAAGAATTTTCTATTTTGCCAGCTGTGATTTTTTAATTGTTTTTAATCATAAAAAAATTAAGACATTAGATCTGCTGAGAGTTTAGTACATCTTTAGTATTAATTTATGAATACTGCTATGCGATTTTCATTTTCTTATTGATTAGAAAGGTTATTATTTTTTTCAGATTTAAATTAAATTGTTTTTTTAATTCTTTGGTATTGTTTGTGTCCTAATACTGCGGTGTTTTGTTCTCATTTTTTTTTATTAATCATTTTATTTTTTGTGGTGCACATATATGTTTATCAAATTAAATTTTTATTGCTCTACTTTTTTTCCTCATTTAATATTACTTATGAAATTTACTTCTGCCTGTCCTTTATTTGACATTGAGTCAATTCTAAAATCACCTGACCAAAAGTAGTTTTCCTCTTCCCACCAAACCTTGCCAATTCCTACTACATCTACATTTAAGCTACCTATTCCAAACAGGGGATTAGTTTACCTCCAGAATATTTTACCAAGGAAGGTGCCTCCATCTTTGTTACATGAAAATGCAGAGAGCTACATTTTCTTTGAAAAAAAAAGCTGTAGTTTTCCGTTGCTTTCAGCTGCACAGCACTCAGAAGATTGTGTGGTGTTGATATGGCCATTTTTATGTCTTCCTTAGCTTTGCCCTTAACAGCTATTGAAAGAGCTGCTGCTCTCTCCCTTTCAGGAATCACTCCTTAGTGTGGCTCTCAACAGATACCACTCTGATGTGGTTGTACCTTTGGTACAGCTACTCTATAGCACTGAGCATCTAATTCCCCTCACTATCAGTTAGGTCTCATGATTCATAGAGGAGTAGAATTTACAATGACTTCCACACAGTTCATCTCTTCCCTGCAAATTTCAGCATTGCTTTGGGCTGGAGCATTGGCTAACTTAAAACTAGGAAAAGACAGGTATCAAGCAATCAACTGTTGCCCCATTTCTTTGACCATTGCCTTATAGAAACACTGGAGAATATGGTAAACAACCTACCTACCTGGTTCCAGGAAAGAGATATAGTTTAATATCGGTTGAATAATGCAGCTTCCTTCTTGGGAGATCCACCGTAGAATTACTTATTACCCTGGAAATGATTTACCAGGGCAATTTGCTTGAATGGTGTCAGTTGAACATGATATTTTTTGATAACAGTGAAGTCTGTGACACATCTTGATCAGGGGACATCCTATACAAACACATGTTATGTGGTTTTTCATGTACAATAGTATGCAAATTAATCTGAACACAGGGAATTTTTTGTTTATTTATATGTTGTGGTTACACTGCTTGACAACACTCATCCTTTAAATTGTCTGTGTAATCTAAGGTTTTTGTTCTTTGGTTATTTAGCAGTTTTTATGTTATAGATAATGTTTTGTGGAAGTTAATTTCATTTTTTAGTACAAAATCATATTTTCATATTTTTTATTCTGTGTGTCTTGAATATATAATAATTGACTGAACTCCAAGAAATCATTCAAAAATTATTTCTCTTTCTGAGCATCCAGTATGACAACAAATAGCTTCACGAGTTTGGTCAAATTTAAAGAAATTGGTTCCTTTTCATCTCGAAGGAAGGGCAGATGTGGCAGTAAAAGAAAAACTAGACAACACAGGATTGGTTATTAGTGAGAAAAGTAAACTTGATCCAAAATTGTCTGCTGTAGACTTAGATTTAGAATTAGCATCCAGTAGAAGAGCAGATTCCCTTGTTATGGCCTTTGAAAATGTCCATCACTAACTGGGTAATTTTAAATAATTCAGGCTGTTCACAAATTCCAATTACTCATTGTGAAAGTCATACTTAATGGGTGCCAGGTCATTGTGGGATCAAGGGAAATTTGGCCAGTGAAGAAACATAAGTGACTAAACATCTGCAAGTGTTAAATAAACTGTTATTGTTAATGGATACGCATGATATTTTTCCTGATGTAAGAACTATGCAGGTCATTAAGTGGATTTCCTCCAATTGACAAATTACACAATTTCTTTCTGGACATAGTGCTTTTAGAGCTAGATTGGTCAGATCTGGTTTGATTAATTCAGGCTTTTGTCCAGAGTGTAGGATCATTGATGATGTGTGCCATGTTTTATATGTCTGCACCAGATATGAAGCTGAATGTCAAAAGAACTTGCAAGGATTAATTCTGGTTTTGATCTGCAAGTTAATTGGAATACCAAATTGTAATGGAACATAGTTATTGGCTTCCTTAGATTCTTAGTCCTGCAAATGATGGCTGAGGAGATCTAATACTGTTATAGAAGTACAGATAGAATAGCAACCTGGGTGGCTAGGAGCCTACCTTGGTGCTTCTTCATCAAGATAGGCGTTTTGGCATCTGGCCTGGTTAACTGAGATATTTATTGTTAGGATGAAAATAGATTTATGGAAAACTCTGTGATGGAGTTATGATATGGGAGGGTGTAAGCATTGACTGATCCTGAAAGTGGACCAAAAGCAGAGAGAGATAGGGTATGTTTTCATTAGAGGCGTATTAAATTTGTGAATCTATTTCTAGATTTTTAAGTAAATCAGGAAGATTTGAGTAAATTGAATTGTAGGACTAAATTGTTGTAGTTCAACACTTATTATGTTGGTATGAGGATATAGTATTTTTGGTGTTTAAGGACTCACTCAAGTAATAATTTGAGTGCTTAGTCTAATATATTTTAGATATAGAAAGGATTTTTGTGTGAAACCTTCAGTGTTTGAGAAAAGTGCAAAGATTGCGATTCTGCAAATTAGTTAATATGGTAGTTGAGGGTTGTAAGTAATCTTAGGTTATAGTTGAAAGAGGCCATACAAAGGCGATAAAAAGTTGTGAAAGTACACTGATGGAAATATTTTCTGAGGCATTTGCATCGGTGGCATCCTGACAGAGGTCAAACTGATGACCGAGTTGTGTTATCAAGTTTAGAGGGTCTAAAAGATGACCTCTATTAAAGCCCATCAGCAGGGCTAGGAATGGAGGGATGGTGTAGCAATTGGGATCGTCACAAGGCAGGTATCTTCTCCTATGAGGGTAGGATGCAAATGGGTTGATGGCTACACTCTCCTAAAAAATTAGCTTACTCTTCTTTGGAATTGGAAATAGAATGATACCCCAGATAACAATAATTTATGCACCATAAAACAGGAGGTCACTCCTTGGTGTCTTCATCCTGAAAAATAAAGTGCAAGGAGTTGGTGTTTGCTCAGTTACATATTGATACATAGATTCTTGACATCTAGAGAACAGCCGTTCATGTGCAGCCTATGCAGCTAGATGTATATGATTAAATACATTATTTTAAGGTGTCTATACCATAGATTTCAGAACACAATATCAAATGCCTTACATGATAAAAGTAGAAACTGTCACGAAGATCTTTCAGTTCCTAAAGGTCATTCAATACTATGTCACTGATGGTATTATCTTTTCCCCATTGATGTACTTTTTTTCTATAAATTCAAATTGCATTGCTGTTGTTGGGAGTAGTCTTTCCATGAAAGATAACTTATGCCCAGTTTATTGCTATTGTTATTTTGTTGATCTTTTAAAGGTCTTGTTATCATGTTATTTTATTATTATTATTATTGTTAGTTTGTAATTATAGTTATTCTAGTCACTGTGTGCATAAACATTATATGCTTCTATGTACAATGAGGACCTTATACATCCTCATCACATTACCCTGCATTGTAAGATTGTATAGGTTCTCCTTTATATCCCTGCTTTGTGACTATATTTAATTGTGCAGTTTCATTTATATTTATTTACAGGCAATGATAAATCAGGTTTTCCCTCAAAATAAAAATTTTTAAAAATTCAAATTGCTTGATAAGCTATTACTAATGTATTCAATAATACTTTATTAAACATTTTAATTGTAAACTCGTAGTAGTTCATACATGTTGTTAAAGTGTTAAATGTATGTCTTACGAGTTTTGATTTTTTTTTTTTTAGTTAGTTATTCGTACACAAAATGGAGAGTTGGTTGAAAGATTATCACCATGGGCTACATATGTTGTTCAGCCTCCTCGTTCAGAAGGTTTTACATATAAACAAAGACTATGGAACCCTCCTCCAGAGAAGGTATGTATTGTTTTACATCGTTTACTATTTACAAAAATGAACTTACAACTAATCATTGTAATGTTTTGTTAAACGTATTGTCTTAATTATTTTGGGTTTTTTGGCATTTAAAGTAAGTTAAGCTAATTAAAATAAGTTTTATTACTTAAACATGCATTGTTCTTTTTGAGAGACACAAAATACTCTAAATAGATTTTCTTCACATAGTACAGATTGCTTTGAATTGTTTTAAATGTACAGAGTTTTGAGAATTAACTAAAACTTTCTCTTCAAAATTTTTGTGTTGAATATTCTGTGTTATAATTTATTTAAACTACTAAGTTGCTATAGTTTTAATGTAGTTAAATAAAGACTGTTTGCTTTGAATGATTGAATCCAGAGCATCTTTATCCATTTTGAAGGCTTGGATTAACAGTACTAAGTTTTTCAATTCTTTACATTTTGTACTTTATAGGTTTTTAATCTTTTAAGCCATTAAACTTGGTTTAATAAAAAATTAATGCTAGTAACTTGATAACCCTTAATTTGATGCCATGTTCAAAAAGTAAAAATTTTAAGAATGAAAAAAGTGTTTGTAACACTAACTTTTCACGCACTTGGTTGCGTGATGTTTTCTTCAAAACATGAGTTGAAAACTAATTGCTTGTCCTTTGCATTGATGTGCTTAGTTAATATTTTGTTTGTAATTAAAGTGTTCATTTTCAAGTTTCAAAGTGCAATAATTCTCAATATAAAGCAGCAGAATTTATTATATTCTACCCAGAAACTTTGGTACATTCTACCAAGTAATTGGTATACTGTTATAAACTTAATGATAGTTCCACTTATCCAGCTAAACGTCTATATTTCTGTTGACTTTACGTACCAATATTTAACAGTATGTTTGGCTAAGGGAAGAAGGCAGTGGAAAACTATTTCACTCTTCACTTTCTTTATTTAACCTGACTCAGTATTTGTTTTCTTAAGAACAGCTATGCTGTTTTCAAAAGTGATTTGAGGCCGCCTACAATCATTTGATTATACATACTAATATACATTTTGATCGTTGTGCAAATTTAATGGAGTACATTTTATACTTTTCAACTTTGTTGTCAGAAATACCATCAGAGAGTTGAAAAGCCAAAAAAACCAGAAAGTCTTCGTATATATGAATGTCATGTTGGAATTGCTACCGCAGAAGGTAGAGTTGGACAGTATAAAGAATTTGCACAACATGTAATTCCAAGAATAGTAAAGCAAGGTGAGTTTCTAAAATAAAAATAGTATCTTTAAATTTATTTATATTGTGTCTGTGGTGGTTCTGAAGGCTATTGAGAACAAAAACAGTTTTATTGTTGTTTGTGGACAAATTTTTAAATTCATTTAAAAATTATATATTAATTTCTCTTAATCTGGCAATAACTTATGCTAGTTAAAACTTATCTTAATAACATATGTATATATATATATATATATATATATATTTTTTTTTTTTGTTTAACCTCTGGAACTACCGTTAAGGTATATCTTCAGAGGATGGGATGAATGAATTGTAGCGTGTGTGAAAAATGCCATGCCTGACCAGCATTCAAACCCGGGACCTCCGGATGAAAGGCTGAGACGCTACCACTCAGCCACAAAGGCTGGCATATATATATGTTTTAGGTGCCATATATGTTTTTTTTTTTTTGAGATTACATTAATACTACTGTCATACACTGTTAATTTTGATATTATAGGGACAAATAACTGTAAGAGTGGACTTGATTGCAGCCTTTCTTCTAATTAAACATGGGCTATGTACCACAATCTTATATCTAAAAAAAATTACACACTTTTCAAAATTAATAAATTCATGCTGGATCATGGATCTGGGTGATTATTTTAGCTTCTGTGCCAGATCGTATGTATGATAGATTCCTGGTTCAAATAATGGAGTCGCCACCTTTTGAATCAAATTTCTTGTGTGTTATTAGGTTTTTACTAAGGCTCTGTAATAGTTTACAGATAGCCAGTGTTAGTTTCTGTCATTATTTTTTACTATAAAATTTTGAATTTTTTAAAGGTTTCAGTATATTTTTTATTACGCAAAATGTTTTTTGTCTGTTTCGTTTATCTTAAATGTTTTAACATTTAAATTAATTAAATGCAAGTAGTTTTTAATTTTGTTTATGTTTTACTAATTTTTTCTGAATCATAATATTAAATTGTTATAAACTAGTTTTATCTCTGGCAAATATTTCTCTTTTATTTTTTCTCTTTCTTCATAGTTTTCTAGTGTTCATTTTTGGAATTATTTCTGAATTGTTTTATTCAATAAAGTTTATGTGAGAATTAACACAGCAGTTACTAATCACTAATCAGTATTTAAAAATATTTATTTCTCTGAATTAGTAATTATTCCCATTTTCTCTTCTTGGTAGTTCTGTATTTACGTTTCTAATAACATGCTTGATTATATTTTTATTTCCATTGTCTAGTTTTATAAGTAAATTTGAAATACAGCAAGAAACAAGTTGGAAGGTTAATGGAAGTCACCTGCATGATGTTATTGGCGAAGATTCTTTACTTTTTTGGATTGCCCTCATAATAATAACAGAAAATCCATTTTTAAAAGAATTTGTTTTTACTATTACAAAAACTGTAGCTGTAAAAATTATAAATTTATCATTTACATTTTACTTTAAATAAAAATTAAGTTTGATTTTTTTTTTTGTAGGATTAGTTTGCAAGATAGGAGGCATGATGCACGAACTTTGTTATAATTCTTAAGAATATAATTGATTCATTAAAAAAAAAAAATCACTGGAGATTGTTTTAGGAAAAAGCCTTCTGAATTGAAAAGTTAATTTAAGAATTTTTTTGTCTTGAATATTTTCAGTTGTTTAATTCTCACTTTTGTGTTTTAATATTTCAGGTTATAATGCAATACAGTTGATGGCAATTATGGAACATGCTTATTATGCCAGTTTTGGTTACCAGGTCACAAGTTTCTATGCTGCTTCTAGGCAAGTTTTATTACTAATAATTACAATTTATTGATTTTTTAAAGCTGATTTTACATAATATATAAAATTAACATAGAATACTCTTTTATGCATTCAAGTGATAGACTTTAGCATTTGCATGAGTATCTGCCCAGCTGTTTGAGTAGTAATTCTTGAACAGCTCATTTGAGCATTATGAAAGTTTCTATTATATGTTATCATGTTCAAACATGAGGCTCATTAATGTCTGTTAACCTTGTTTTCTTACTACCAAGAACTTTATTGATATAATTATCATCATTTATTGCTAAAAATTATTTCATTTATTTTTGCCTGATTAAATAATTACATTTATTAGAAATATTAAAATGTAGGTAAAATCCAAATTCAGTTAACATATTTTATAGTTGCCAAATTTTCAAGAGAGGTTGAACTTGTTGCAGTTATTTGAAAAGATTATTATATAGCAATAGCAGCCACATAATTATGTTTTGGTGTTCTTACATGCTAGTTTTAAGGTTTTGTTTAATTGTAACTTATTTGAAGTTTCTGGAAGCGGCTCTACAAAAATAAGTAAAGTTTGTTCTTTCTGAATCTACATTTTTATAACGTAGTTCAACAATTGATATTGTTGTGTGTGTGCAGTTTTCTTTAGTAAAAATATAAATTAACCCTTTCATTGTTAACATTCAATTTTCTGGACTAAGTGAATTTGTTGAAGTTATCGAGGTTGATTTTTGCTGTTTATTCGTTATTTTGCATTATAAAATTGACAATGAAGAGAAGTAGGTCTACTTTAAATGAAAACACTGTTAGAAGAGAGTTGGAAGAGGACTATATTAGCGATAATTTTTTGTCAGGTGTTAATAGTAGTTGTGACAATTCAAGTGATTATTTAGATGATATTGACAATGATCCTGATTATAGTCCTGAAGCAGACATCAGTTAACCATCAACAGGTAATTTCAGACAAAGAGCATTTATTAATTATGATATTGACTATGGTGAAAATATTTCATTAAGACCTCCAGTACCGTTTAGACCCATGGGTTGGCCAAGTAAACAGCAGCTAATCAGTAATGATTCATCCAGTGAATCAGAAGATGAAACTGAATGGATAAAAGTAAACAAAGATAACAATCCAGTATACAAACATAATTTTGTCCTCACCCCAACTCAAAGCCTGTTGAATATGTTCAATTATTTTTAATACTGGCATATTAGGAACTTTTGTCAAATTATTAAATATTTATGCTGAAAACTCTATGAATGAAAATGTGCACCTATTAAAAGAAAGTAGTAGTCCAGAAAGTAGAAACCAATTACCCTGCTTGAAATTCAAGCGTATCGTTCAGTTTTGATAAACATGGGGATCAACAGAAAACCTGCAATATGCTGTTATTGGTGGAAATATAACAGTCAGTATATACTTGGTTTGGATGGATGTTTAATTGTGACAGATTCTAAGATATTTTAAAACTTTTTCATATGATGGATACAAAAAACTTGTCTAGACCACAAGGTGTCATATTTAGATGACAGGAAAAAAATCAAGTACTGGAAGAAGACTACGTTTGGTATTTTTGGCCGAATATGATGTTAAACTCTTACACACTGTCTAAATACAACAAAACAATAAAAAACTAATGATGACAAACTACTTTCACACCTGAATTCTACTGTATCTGTGTAGAGGTTTTATCAAAAGAATGGCCACAGATCAGGGAAGGTAGACCAAATTTGGGTGTTTCTCCTCATGCCAATCAACAGCAACAGCCTGGTGCAAGTGGTGATGCAGATTCAAGAAAGATTTTTTAAAAATTCCTGAAGGAAGAGAGGAAGATTGCTGTGTTTGCAGTGCAGCTAGCACCAAAGCTGGTGGGAAAAGGAAAAAATCAACGCACATGTACCCAAAGTGCAAAAGATTTTGCATATGGAGTGTTTTCTGCTTCATGATTGTTGGATCACATAACAT
>JAAAKQ030376571.1:4395-19053 GCA_010016005.3 Zanna intricata
TGTTTTAGGTTAAACGTATAATATGAATAGAAATATGAATGCGATATTTTTATGACACCAAATGTCATCTAATCCTGCTTTGATGACTGGACAAATCGTGAAACAAGGCAAATCCGCTTCTAGTGCATTAATAATAGATAGTATAAAAAGTGACTGAGCCTTTTGCGCCCGAGAAAGCGTGAACATATTCTGTCAAAAGTAGAGGAAGTCCGGCATATAAGCAGTCATGACATCACCACTGACCTCAACATCCATCACCAATTAGTATTAAACTACTTTGAAAAAGCTTCTACAAAAAGAAGTTCGACGTTTGGGTGACATATGACACAACTCAGGAAAATTTATTTAATCGAATTTCTATCTGCAAATCTCTAATGAAACAAAACGAAATGGAACCGTTTCTGAAGCGGTTGATCACGAGTAATTAGAAGTGTATAATCTACAACAACAATGTGAGCAAAAGATCGTGGTGGAAACAAGAAGCTCCACAATCTGTGACAAAGTCTATACTGATGCCCTCCAGGAAGGTTATGCTTTGGCCCACCAGATGCAATTTTGGATTCGGCCGATTAGGAAGGGCTTGGTGCATCACAAGCTCTACCGCCAGACAGAACAAAATTTTCAGGCCTGTAATGTCGACAATTAGCATAATTGCACCTAGCAGTTTAAAATTAACGGCCTGAGCTGTCAGCAGAAATAGTTTCGTATATCACGCTGACAATGCCATACTATATGCATCTTAACGACTCATGAGAAATCAAAAGAAATTGACTGAGAGGTTGTAATGCATCCACCGTATAGACTGGAACTTTCACTGCCAGCCTATCGTTTATTTAAGTTTCTGCAAATCTTCCTGAATGGTATTAAGTTAGTTTCAAAAGAGGTCTTTAAAAACTATACGTTACAATTTTTTGACAAGAAACCACAGAAGTTCTACAGCGATGGAATTATGGTATTGCAGAATAAATGACAAAAAATCATACAAAAAAATTTATACTTACTGATCTCATAATGTTATATTCCAGTAACAAAAAATGTATTCTTAGTTTTGGTCTCTAAAGGCTCAATACTTTAAAGAGACCTAACATAGTTCAAAAAGAGTGTAATAACAGAACATTAAAAATCATTGATGTTTTGGTTTGACACGCTTAGTTTTATTCTCTTATTAAAATTTTCTATGATGATACCGAATAGGCTTGTCTATAAATGGTAGAATAACAATCTTACCTCTAGGAAATAGGATTTCATTAAAAAAAAAAAATTTACTTTTAACAATAAATATTATTAAGGTAATCATTAAAGTCTATAAAACTTTGTATTTTATTCCATTACTTGACCCTTAACTCATGAAAAAATGATTTTGCTAGTTTTCATGATTAACTTAGTGACTAAGGATTTTAGAAAGCATTACATGGAACAACGATTTAAAAGGATTATTTTTCTTACAGCTTGTTTTTTCTACAAGCTCACTTATGGATATTACAAGCAAAAATTAATTAATTTTTAAAAGTATTATTTCAGAAAAAACTCAGTTATATTGAAATTTTTCCAAATCTTTGTATGCATACTTTATTTGCTTGGACTCTTTAAAATCTTAATAAGTGAGTAAAATGAAACATTAGTTAAAACATTCATGTTGCTTAATTATTTTTACATATTCAATATCTATTTTTATTTGTGAACTTTGTGAACTATCTGAGGGCCTGCATTACCAATAATCAACCGGACTATAAGTCCTCGAAAAAAGTTTCAACAGGATGGAAGTAGCATGTTGCTGATCAACAATATAGGGCCAACCAACTTATATGTATGATGTAAAATATTTCTTTTCCTCTGAATAGTATAAAACCAATTTTAAAAAATCCCTTTCCACAGGCCGGAAGGTGGAGGTAGATTTCACCGCTGCTGGTAAGTAAGGAATAAAATGATTTCCACGTTAAAATTATGAAAAATTTCAAATTTACTCAAATACAACAATAGTTGAATGTGAAAAAAAGTTTTACACGTTTAGCATGCAAGTCTAACCTTCTTACAATTCCAGAAAATTTTGGTCATCCCTTGCCGTAAGGGTTGGTCATATCAAAAATTTTTTCAGACCAAAGTTTTAGGTAATGTTTAGAGAACTAAATTTAGACCACTTTAAACCGACTCGATACTGTGCTTGTTAAGTGAGGTATGATTTTATTTTTGTCTTCGAAACCCCATTTTTTTTTTATCCCTGGACCAATGATTGGTGATATCATAGATATGTTTTAGGACCTTATCCAAAGAATAGTAGAAACTTTAAACGAATTCGATATCTTACTTAAGAAGAAAGTTACAGCGATATTTTTTTGTTTTCTTTTTTTTCGAAAAATAACCCCAATTTCCATCCTCACAGTTCGATTTTGCCCATTAAGGAACTCGACCGAGATTTTGGGTCTTTATATTTATTCATCAATATGAAAGTGATTAGCGTAAAATTACGGCAGTTATCGTGTCCGTATTTTGTGAAATAAGTGAAATAGATATACAAACGTTAACTGACGGTGGTTCTGGGTTCTGGGGATATGAAAGGCGAAGATATGTCAAAATTTTCCTGAAATCGAAACATAGTACCCATTGCAATATGTAGCTTTCTTATGAAAATACCTTAAAGACAAAAATATTTAAGAAAATTCCTTGGATTTCCTCAGAACTGTGTGATGGGTGAAAAGTTCCAATTGTGTTATGAAAAGTATATCCTGGTCTCTACTGTACCATTAATATTTAATACGCTTAAATAATAGCATAATGTGATAAAATAGAAATTGAATATTTGTATACAGGAGATATTTCAAAGTATGTTATCAAAGCAGTCAAGTTAATAAATAAGTTTCAAAATACTAAATTTAAACTACATGTATTAATTAACTTAACGTCTGAAAAGTACTCTATAATACTAGTGTGTAATTTTTTAGGAGGTTAGCTGAGAACTCCTTTGCTTGATAAGTGTTGTACTATTTGCTCAAGGTTTATGTAAATGTAATAGATTGTAAATAAACTTAAAAAAAAAAAAAATTCCTCCTATTAAATTATGCTCTTTCATGAGAAAATTCCATTTATATTACAATCCTTTTTAAGTAATAATTTTTTTTTTAAATGAAATGCACCTATTTTAAATCTAAAACCATTTTATTTTCATTTTGTGC
Organism: Zanna intricata; assembly: GCA_010016005.3. Classification (NCBI taxonomy): domain Eukaryota; kingdom Metazoa; phylum Arthropoda; class Insecta; order Hemiptera; family Fulgoridae; genus Zanna; species Zanna intricata. The sequence continues at coordinate 7,566 of JAAAKQ030376571.1, forward strand.
TATGTGAATATTCGTTTTCTCTTTTTTTGTCAATTTATTTTATTTGTGTTTAAAAAGTGACTGACCCGTGAATAATGCCGCGTAATTTGATTAAAATTCTACATTATAAACAAAGTAAATTAATATGATAAATAATTATTCAGTTAATTAAAACTGTTTTTTTACACGTTAACCAGTCCCATTACGGGATTTCTATGATATGAGTACAAAGTAAACCAGGGAATTTTTATTTTTACCTGGTGCTGTATTTATTAATTTTATTATTGATCTTTTTTTTTGTTTTTATTGTTAACTTTAAACATTAGAAAAAAAATGGGAAAAATTATTTTCAAAAATAGCGGACTAAAATTTCGACTTAAATAATGACGAAATTAAAAATCTGATGTGGTCACCACAAGACTTCCTTTTATGCCTATTAAATTACATATAAATATTTTTTTTTAAACGAAAAGTACATAAAATTTTATTTCATTAATAACTTCTGTTTTTTTTTTTCATATTTTTTATCGAATTATTATTTATTGTAAATTTTTTTTTTACAATTAGAGGTTAATAATTATAAATAAATCAATATATTTACGAGTAAATTAAAAAAAAGGATAGATGTAATCTATTTAGAATCCATGTGCCTTACCATTTTAAGAACCATTCATTTCATTAATTAAAATTTTATTTTACTATAACTCTGAAACCAATGAAAATAAGTACCATTTATGATAGATATATCGTTGAAAAACTCTCAATGCAAGCAATTGCTTCAATAATAAGGCATATTTGTGCAGTTAAGAAAAAATCCAAAATCTAATTTTTTTTTTAAATTTTTGACTTCTTTGGACGCTTTTGGTTCAGTCAATTGTAATCAATAGAGGGAGGTGCACAACTAGACATTACAACAGTCTTAAATCCAAAATTTCAACATCCTACGACTAATCGTTTTTGAGTTATGCGAAGCACATACGTACGTATCTCTCACTCAATCACGCACAGACGTGTGGCGTGAACGTCTTACAGACTTCACGGTGAAAATAATTAAAATGGATTCAGGGATGGTCAAAATGGATATTTCCGTTGAAATCTGAAAACCGAAATTTTTCGTGATCACAATACTTCCTTTATTTCGTTCAAAGAAATAAAAACTGACTGTTGTGTAATATTTTAAGTTAATATACGATTGAAAATTTTTCTTCTTTATAGAAATTATCTATGAGTTGTTAAGATCAGGAAGTAAAAATAAATTTGTACTTATTAATATATTTCTCATTTATCGAGTTTATTTTCTCATGCACGAAGGGCGGATGAGAAAGGAAGGGCGTATAATAGAAATATAGAAAATACAGCAAGTTGCATACTCGCAGTAAAATATAATTCTTTGATAAAGATTAAAAGATTATAATTTGTCAGTTATTCTTTCTATTTCTGTTTACCGCTTTCCGTGAAATTTCTACTTTGGATGAATCTTAAAGTCGAAAACTTTTTTGTTTGTTCTCGGTTCAAGTACAAACTAACTGATCAATTGCTTTTAAATTTGCAGGATATCTTTATGTTAATATAATCGGTCGGGGATAGTTTTTCTCGGTCGACCGGCTGTAAGAAATGCATTAAAGCTGTAAAACTTCATGTTAAATATTATATCTGTCATTGGACAAGAATAAATAATATAATTTCTATTAAAATCTTTTAACAGATGATGATACTAGTGTTTGATGACATATTTTTGAATAAATATAAATTTAAATTTCCATTGCAAGTTTTTAAATTAGGGATGTATTACTGTACTTCTTTATATTTGTCACTTTTTAAAATTTTTTTGTTTATTATAGTTTAAGCTGATATTTTGAATTTTTTTTTTTTTTTTTTTTTTTTTAAGAAAAAGAAGAAAATAAAATTAATGTTAAATAAATAAATGAAAAAAAGAGAAATAAAATGAATATTTTTTAGAGTAAGAGATTTAAATTTGTAGTTGGTTTCTAATTTTACTTATATTCTATATTTAAAATCTTTATTTATTTTCCCTTACGTCATTTTCATAAGCTTGAACAATTATTAACTTTTAAATGTTCCTGAAGATATTTTGATATTTTCTGTTTGCCATTCTTATAAATAATTATTTGCTTTTTTTTAATTTTTTTATCAAAATATTTTAGTAGCACGTAAGTATTGTAGTTTATTTTAAATCAATATCTTCTTTTTTTTTTTATTAAAAAACAATCAGGAATAAACTTTGCTTCTAAGCTCGTTTGCTAATGAGAACCGCTGAACTAACTGGTGAAACTCGTTGTAAGTTATGAAGGGTTCTTCGTAGATGAAATATGTGGCATAAATAAATTACATATTAAAGTATGAAAACAGGATCATATTTCAAAACTGAGGAATTTAGGAGGCAGAAACAAGTGCGTTTCTACATTGTTACAAAATTATTACTTTATGTTTTGTTTGAAATTTTTGTCCGCCATCTTGGGTATATCACACCGTATCAGTCTTTTTTTTTAAGAGAACGGTGCATATATGATACCTGATTTCAATGAAAAATCTTACAGGAAAAACTATGATGAAAACCTTTTCTCGATAAATGTCTTTCTTTCGAGTTACAAGTAATAAAAATAGCAAAAACTGAAAAATTACGGTAGTAAAACGGGTTAAACCCTTCACAGTAACTTTTCTATCTGTATTACCTTCAGAATGACAACATCTAATAAAAACCTTTAAATAGCTAATCTTGAAATTAATTATCCAAACTAAATAACACTAATAATAATACGAGTAGTATTATTAATTGACATAAATAGTAATTTGCAATACTACTATAAATTAAATGATATTATTTACTCGTCAAAATATTTAATATTAAAATTCAATTATTTTTTCGGTCTAGAATTACTTAATATAATAAATTTAATAAAAATTTAAGCCATTCCCGAATTTAAAAAAACCTGATGTAAAAATCACATGACTTCCTGGTACGAAGGTAAAAAAAAATAAATAATATGATTCTAAATTATAATTTTCAATTACTATTAAATAATCAGATGTTTTACCAATTCTACTATATTTCATTAATTGGCTATAACTCTGGAACCAATGAAAGCAAGTACCACTTTTGAATATATATCGTAGAAAACTCTCAATTAGGAATTATTTCTGCAGTTAAGAAAAAGTCAAAAATCCAATATTTTTGAATTTTGGGCTTTTTTGGACACTTTTGGTTCAGTTGATTGCAATCAGAATTTCAGGTGCACAACTAGATGTTATAACAGTCCTAAGTCCAAGATTTTAACATCCTATGGCTAGTCTTTTTTTGAGTTATATGAGAGAAATACGTACGAATGTACGTACAGAAATCAAACCGTTCCTTTGAAGAACATACTTAAAAAGTAGTGGAGAATGTCCATCTCTTTTTCTTACCCCATCTTTCGATGGGAAAAGGATCAAATAATGCTCCAGAAATTTTATTTTAGAGTATGTGTTAGTTAATGTTGTTTTTTTTATATTAAATTTGCGGTTTTGTTATCGAAATCTAATTCTGTTAATGTTGAAAAAAGTGAAGTTCTGTCTAGATAGAACAATCATATGCTTTTTGAAAATCAATAAACGTAATAAATTTGCTATTTGACATTCATAGTATAATATTAACTCAGATTAATGACTTGAATTGCACAAATTCTATTTTTCCTAAATCCACCCTGATATTCATCCAGCTCTGGATCCAGTTTAGGTTCAGCACGAACCTAATAATATCTTCATAATAGTAATATAATATATTTATAATTATCTATAATATTAATAATAATAATTATATTATTTTTGTTGTTATTATCATTGATTTACATTTTTCCATACTTCAAAACGCCAAAAATTGAAATTAGTTTTAATTAGCTGGTTTCTTAAAATTTCTTCAAAAGGATTTTAAAAAATCGTTAAAAAATGATTTTATTTCAAATTCAATAGAATCACAAAGTTTTTCTGATGATTAGAAGTTTTTCGTAAATACAAGTATACACATTTTTTATACGGTTTACATCGATCACTGTAATAATGTAATTAAGTGGGGATTTATTATTTTAAAGGAAATATTAAAACCTAAAATCTACAGATTAAGAACCTTTCTTTTTGTTCAAAGGAAACAAAAATCCTTGATTACATAAATTTGCTATTTATCAACTTCAAGAAATAGCTCGTAAAGAAATAGATTTATTCATGAGTTAGTTATTATTAGTTCAGAAGAATCAACGATTAGTTGCTTTTAATTTTTACAATAATGTATATATCCAGAATTTTTTACTTCCTTGTACAAAATACAAGGAAGTCTTGTAATTACGAAAAATTTCGGTTTTCAGATTTTAATGGAAACATTCATTTTTTTACCATCCCTGAATCCATTTTGACTAGTTTCGGCGTTTCATCTGTACGTACGTACGTATCTTGCATAACTCGAAACGATTAGCTGAGGAATTTTGAAATTTTGGATTTAGGACTGTTGTAACACCTAGTTGTGCACCTCCCCTTTTGATTGCAACCGACTTAACCAAAAGTTTCCTTAAAAGCCCGAAAACCAAAAAATTTGAATTTTGGAATTTTTCTTAATTGCAATAATAAGCGTCATTGAGTGCTTTCTTTCAGCTCAAGTGGTGCTTCCTTTTAATAGTTTCAGAGTTATACCCAAATAAAATGTTATTTAATGGAATATTTGGATCTTAGAAGGGTATTCAATAATAATAATAATAATAATAAAACAAATATGAAAAAATATCAGAAGTTACTAAAATAAAATTTTATGTAGGTTTCATTTTAAAATAATATGTATATGTAATTTAATAGGCGTACAAGGAAATCAAGTGATGCCTACATCAGATTTTTTTTGGAAATGCAAACCGTACATGTTTACGTTTCTTAATCTAGGAAAGCGGTAGATTATTTTTAAAATAAACGTTGATATCCTTTAGAAAACTTTGTAACAGTCATGAAATTCATATAATATTAAGCGCATGTAGTACACTTAACTGTGTTTTATTATTAAAAGCACTTAACTGTTCTAAATGCTATTACTTCTGTTTCTGAAGTGGTACTTCTATATCTCATCTTCAATAGATACTTAGTATGTACTTTAAAATATATATTTTTCGTTTCTGTACGTAAAACGAAATCCCGGAATATATTTCTAGAATTCCTTGTAGGTTTAACCCGTTTGAACTCTACACCGTTTTACGTATTAAACCTTCGTAACCGCGCAACAAAACTATGATTTATTTTAATACGCGTAAATTTATTTACATAATTAATTAAATAATTTGAGTTTTTATATTTAATGAAAATTAATAAAACGTAATTCTAGAATGAGTAAGTCGGATTTTTTAAGCTCTAATAATGCATTTATAGATTTACAATAAATCAAAATGTTTAAAATTTCAAAGAAAATTTGACTGAAATATAGGGAAAGGAGATTTATACCCCATAAATTTTGTTCATTAATCAGTTAAAAGAGTGCAAGAGTAAGAAATCAAACTTTGATCATGAGAAACGAATGAAACAAAAATCTAATAGTTTGTTTCCATTATTTTTAAACATTTAATAGGAAAAAAATTTAAGAAAAATTTTAAGAGTAATTATCCAGTTAAATATAATAGTTATTTATAATAATCCCTGATATTACTTTTTTTGGGGGAGGCAGAAACCAAAAATTAATTTAATTAATTAATTAGCCGGCCTCCTCCGTGTAGCTAGTGGTAGTGTCTTGGCCTTTCATCTGGAGATCGCGGGTTCGAATCCCAGTCAGGCGTGGAATTTTTCATACTGAATTGGGTGGATTATATCTAAAGGAGAATTCCCTTTGGAAATAAAATGTAAAAAAAACTTGATAGAAAGGAAGATAATGATGAATGGAATACTAAAATGTCATTTTACTCTAGAAGTTGCGGAATGTAATTTAGGTATGGAAAATGTTATCAAACCACAGAAACCGCTAACGATATTTAAAAAAAAAAGTAGAGCATCACAGAACAATATAAGTAACGATATTTCTATGTTAATATGAAGAGGAGAGAACGGTGGTTGTTGATTGCAGTGCTGATCAAAAGCAAAGCTTGTTTTGTTTTTACATCAAATTTAAGATCGAAGAGCATCGTTTGAATGCTCTAGTTATTGGTTCCAATACTTGGTTTACACTATATTTCACACTCTACATTGGACAACTTTTCATACTCCTTTCACGATGCAACCTCCTCTTCAAAGTGAACTCACGTATCTTAGATGCCGTAAATGTTCCATTATTACTCGACTTTAAATGTATTAGTATAAATTTTATTTAATTTCTCTTTTACTTTATTACTAGGAATTTCCATCATTTCCCGCAAAGGCAGGAGTAGGAAATAATTTTAACGAAATAATTGATGAAAGAATCTTTGGGAGATAATCTGCAGGCTTGGAAGCACTGATTTCACAGAACATCTTTTATCTTTTACCTTATGTGTAGGTAATAGCTGGGCCAGATAAAAATTCAAGAAATTTTCTGCAACTGCTTTAATTACTCAGTATTTTGGGCTTTTTTTGAACACTTTTGTTTCAGTCAATTGCAATCAAAAAGGAAGGTGCACAACTAGATGTTACAGTAGTCCTAAATCCAAAATTTCAACATCCTACGACTAATCGTTTTTGAGTTATACGAGATACATATTTATAATTTACAAACAGATGTCACGCCGAAACTAGTCAAAAAAGATTCAGCGATGATGAAAATGGGTATTTCCGCTGAAATTACTTTACTTCGTTCAATGAAGTAAAAATGAATACCGAGATATGAAATAAGATAATGAAACGAGGTTTAATTAACATTAAGGAATTTAGTGAGTGGAGTTAATTCATACAAAGGATTATTGAAAACCGAAAGTCTTCTTCCACTAAGAAGATACTTCTGGTAACGGTTGTTCTATTAAGCCATATGACTAAAAATGTGAAGACTACCATTAAAAGTTACAAGTAATATTACATACAAGAGAAAACTAAAAAGCTAAAATACTAAAGCTAGATTAAAATTAATTTAATGGTAAACAGTTAAAAATAAAAGCTAAACTATAGATTAGATATCACTAAAACTTATAACTAATATCACGTAAATCTTACAGCTATTATCATAGTTAGATTCTTAAAAGTAAAATAAATTTATTTAAAACGAAGAACTAAACTATATAAAATTTTACAAAATCCGTTAGGGGTGTAAAAGGCCCCTTCACGTTTAACAAAGATTAATATACAAGACTACAAGACTACACTTCATTTACATTCATACACATCATTCTCATTGATCCTCTGAAGTAATGCCTTACGTTAGTTCCAGAGGCTAAACAGATAAAGAGAGAGGTTCATACTGAATATTACACACACTTTCAGGAATTCGGAAATTTTGTCTAAATTTTTTTTGTATTTTTATTTTTAAGGAATTAATAACTTTTATTTACCAATGGAAAAAAAAAGGATCAACTTATTCATATAAAATTAAATGTTTTATGTGTTTTGTATACAACCTTCATTTTCGTTAAACGATTTTACCAATTCTTTTCACTGTTCGCTGAATCGTTTAAATTTTATTGTCATTATTTTTGAGTACGTCTTCTCTTTTCAACGATCTTGAATTTTTTATTTATTTAAATTTCATCAGCGTTTATTTACCTTAAGATAACAATAGTTTATTCGATATGACAGTATTTATTTATTTAAAAAATAATCGATGCTGTTAATGGGTTACAATATTAAATTTTTTAGAAACACTTGCTATTTATTGATGAAGCAGTTCTTTCTTTGTATGAATTAATAATTCATAGAATATAGATTAGAATTTGTCACACTGTTCTAGTATTGTCACTCTGTTCTACTTATTGAAGAAAAAAAAATGATATCTTACAAGTTTAATATCGTATGTATTAACAATAATTTATTGATCCGTAACCTACTGTCTCCTGAATAGGCGAAGCGTATTTGTAGATAGATAATTCATATTTTTCATGAAAGATAGGGATATTATTACTTATTCTATTTTTTCAATAATTAATTTTCATGTATTAAAAAAACAATCCGATTCGAGTAATACATGACTTCGTTGTACGAATATCCAAAAATATTTTAAATTAAAACTTTCAATTAATATTAAATAATAAGATGTTTCACCAAATCTAATACAACGATATTTTCATAAGTGGTTCTTATTTTTATTGGTTCCAAAGTTATAGCCAAATAAAAGTTTAATACTTGAATCTTACAAGGAAAGGAACATCAATTCGAATCAGACTTATCTCCTTTTTACTTTTATTATAATTTAAATATATTATTGATTGATAATATATTATTAATTATTGATTTATTATTACTAACTCGTGATCGTAAAAACATTTTTACAATAAATAATAATTTAATAATAACAATTAAAAAAATAATATGACAAAAAATTAGAAGATATTAGCTGAATAAAAATTTATGATCTTTCAAAAATGTGTATATGTTGTTTATTAGGCATTATTACATATGTATCTCGTATGTAATAATAGATTTAGTAAAACATCTGAATATTTAATATTATTTGAAAATTATAATTTTCAAACGTATTATTTTTGGTTTTCTTGCAAAGTAGTCATTTAGTGTCCACATCAGATGGTTTTTTTTTTTAATAATTTTTAATCTACTAGTTGTAAATTACAGTATTTTTTTATTTGTAAACTTTAAATATTTAAGATTGTATATTTTGTAATCTTTGAGTATTTCTTACTCAAGAGGTATAACAACGTATGAATCAAAAAATATGTAAAATATGGTATAAAATAATTTTTTTATAATATTTCGTTTTCCAGATTGTTTTGTCAATTTAAATAATTTTATAATTAACTTCCACTTTTTGTTGCATTTCGTCGAATATATTTTGGAATTTAGTAAAATTTCTTATATTAAATATGCGAATTCTATTTATAACAATACTTGGAACGCTGCTTGTAGTTTAAAAAAAAAATTAGGTACATATATATTTCTTGGAAAAGTAAATTATAACCAAGATCTGATTGAACCGATTTAAATTCACTTTTAATTTTGTTTACTTTTCGTTTTAATATTATGTAGAATGAATAGTTGAAATGAGATATTAAAATGACATAATTAAAAGTAAAGAAATAAAAATTAAGTTTGTTAAATTTTATCTGAAATTTTTTCTGACTCTTTGCTATAGAGATAGTAAAACGAATTACTTCAATTGTATCAGTATTTAACTTTTTATTAGGTGACACTTTCTCTTTAATCAAAAAATGAAAAAAATTATTATTTTTATCAAAAAGAAAGGCATTATAATGTTTGTGAATTTATTTTTTAAAGAAAAATGTACAATAGATTCGACCAACCGTTTGCATTTTTTCCGTTAATTATATTTTGATAATATAATATTCATAAATATTGTTTAGGTCAGAGAAAAATATATTCTTGCAAAAAGCGTGAATAAAAATGTGCTCTGTTAATGATCGCGTGTCTTATCATCTTTTAGAGAAATATAATGTCGAGTGATTAATTACCTTTTTAAAGTGACAAAAATATGGATGTTAAATTTCTTTTGGTTCGTAAAGAATAACATCTAAAATATTTTTAAAAAAATAAAAAAGAAAAGTTTTCCTTTTGCCATCCATTATCTATTTTACAAATGGTGGTTAGAATTTTTTTTTTAAGAGCGATTCCTACTTAGAAAAAAAAGAACTTTAAAGACATTCATTATATCATAAATTTGATTTTTATGGGCATAAGTCTTTGAAATACGAATTTTAACTACTAATTACTTCTCCTTGGATAGTCTTTTTATAAAAATTAAACTAAATGAACATGTTTTTCCGTTACAGGTATATTAAAATGTTTTCCTACTTTTTCCATCATTTAAATAATGTTAATACTGTCATATGAAATTTAAGTCTGTATGTTTGTGTGTGTGAATTTAAAAGTTATGTGTACTATCTTACCTAACTGAAACCAACGATTGAAAGTTAAAATTATAAATTAATGGATGATAGACGATTATATTTATTTTGGTATCATCATACATTATTATTTACATGATTTTTTTTTTTCTATTAAATTATTATTGGGCTCGTTCAAAGTCGTGGAATTAAATAGATTGTACAATTAATTTTAAATTATTTTTAAAAAGTTGAATAATGATGCATATTAATAAGATTACATATTCAAGAAGTATGTATATAAATAACGCATTTTAAATTATAAAACATGGTAGTCTCATGTTCTTACCTTATTTGAGAAAATTACTTTTTACTTTTCTTTACTGTTTTCTCTGTATACTCGCTCCCTTCAATTCAGAAACAAACGTTCGTTAAGAAAGTTTACTCCTGAATCTGTGATAATTTTTTTCCAATTAATGACTCAAATATTCATAAAAAAACCAATTATACATTTTGGGAGATAAGCTTGATTGTTTAATTGAAGTTTTTACACATTTTCTCCCAACATAAGTTTTATAAAGGTGTATTTTGCTTACAATATTTTTACCACTCTTATATATTAACTAGGTATTGGTCTATGTATGTGAGTTTAAGGTACATAACCTTTCAATCGAATTTTGAAGCATTTCCATTTTGAAAAAATTTGCTTTGAAATTTTGCATACAGGTGAACACATTTTAGCAAAAATTTCCAGTCACTAAGATGTCCTTAAGTTGCTAAATGAAAAAAATGCCCCTTGAACTTAGACAATCTCGTTTACATGCATATTTTATTAATGAAAGAATTATCCATGTTTGTGATATTGTGGTTTCAATTGATTAAACAGTATAAAACTACTTTTTCGTTCGTTTATTCTGTAAAGTATATCCTAAAAAGTATGAAGATTAAAAGTAGAAAATATAAGAGGTATAAAAAAAACTTTCTAAAACCACTCTTATATTAAATACACTAAAAAGTAGAAAATAAAAAAATATCTAAAAAAAAATGTTAAAAACCATTCTTAAAATAAACGAACTAATAGATCAAAGTAATTTTAGGACGGTATCACAGAATGGGTTCGACAACAATCTTTAGTGATGATATGTAAGATTATGTGAAAGTCACAGCTTCAAATTTTAAGCATCTGAAAAAATAGGCAAACATATACATTTTTTAATTTTGAAGCTGTGACTTTCACATAATCTTACATATCATCACTAAAGATTGTTGTCAAATCCATTCTGTGATACCGTCCTAAAATTATTTTTTACCTTTTAGTGAGTTTATTTTTAGAGTGGCGTTTAATTTTTTTTTTGTTTTTACATATTTTTTATTCTAAGAAAATATTTGCTCTTGGTTTTTATAAACATTTTCAAATGGTATTTGACCCCCTCCTCCGTGGCAGAGTGGTAGGATCTCAGCCTTTCATCCGGAGGTCCCGGTTAGGCATGGCATTTTTCACACACGCTCCAATTCATTCATCTCATCCTCTGAAGATATACCTTAACGGTAGTTCCGGAGGTAACACAAAAAAAAAAAAA
>JAAAKQ030376793.1:1885-16958 GCA_010016005.3 Zanna intricata
AAAAAAAAAAAAAAACGAACCACAATTGATCTCAGTTCTTAGTTAGGTGGGTACTGTTACGAACTCTTAACTTCTGCATCACATCATTGAGTATCATTGATCTATATTTAACGATACAACATAATAATCATCGATATTAATAATAAATATAGATTTTATTATTATTCCATTTTTTTTTTTTTTTTTTTTTTTTTTTTACACTTATTTTATGTACCTAATCATATCTTCGTGTAGATTAAATAAATTAATAAAAATTGACATCAATTTCACTAGATTATTATTTCATATTGTAATAAAATAAGTATTAACAACTGCACTTGATATGATAATATTAAATATTATTTATTACAGGCAAAATAATTTTAAAATTACACGACAATCAGTACTTATATTAAGTGTTTATGGTGTTTTTTTTAATTTTTTTTTTTTTCGTAAACGTAGACAACAATTTGTTGCTATCTTAAGATGATAACAGTATCGCTTAACATTTGTATAGTTAGGCCGTATTTAAAATTTATTTTATTATTATTATTGCTTGACATTATTAATATTAACACTTGATCTGAGAGGCAAGGTAATGCGCAGTAAGGAGTAATGATGTAACTTAAGTTTTGCAGTAAATAAAAAAAAAGTGGTAAAAAAAACTAGAAATAAATAAATAAAACTCAGATTATTATAGTTTAACATAATCAATCTACTGTATTTAAAATATAATAATAAATTTTAGAGAATTATACTCTTTAGAATTTTTTTTTTTAACCTCCGGAACCACCGTTAGGTATTACATCAGAGGATGAAATGAATGATTTGTAGCATGTGAAAATGATTTGTAGCCTGACCGGGATTCGATCGGGGACCTCTGGATGAAAGGCCGAGAAGCTACCATTCGCGCCACGGAGGCCGGCAGAGAATTATACTCTTAGGTTAAAATATCATCACATGTAAGCGAAAAAGAGAATATTTTATTAAGAAAAATCGAAATTAATCGGATTTAAAAAAAAATAAAATAATATTTAAAAAAAACTACCAAAGACCATTGGTATCCACAGTCTAGCATTAAAATCCATAAATTAAGCATAATCCATAATTATAAGCACCTGTCTTTACAAGGACTAAAACCTTGGATTTGTTGACCTCTAAAATCAGCTGATTTTGCGATACGAGTTTAACCATTAGACTAAACCGGGAGTTTCTTTACAAACATAATCGATAATCGCTTCCCTTTACCTATGAAGTAACGTTTGTGGCTTACTCTCTCATCTTAAAGAGTACTGGGATTTGTTAATTGGGATTAATTTTCTTTTTCCAATAAATGCTGGGATACAAAATTATATTTAAGTTTATGACTTATCAATCTATTGTCTTTTTTCAAATACAAAAGTGTGTTAATGTAATTATTTGTGAAAGCATTAAAATATTTCATCATAATTTGTGTCGTAATTTACACTTCTGGCATTGGATTTGTATATACCTAATGTTTATTTAATTGTTTTTCAATAGTAATAAATCTTTAGGCGTATTTTATTATTCTTTAGTCAATATGTAGGTTATATATGCGTCCGTTGATTAAAATTTATGATATTTATTGACCAAATGAAATCAGATATTTTTAACTAATAAATAAATATTATATTATATATATATATATATATATATATATTTAAATAAATAAATATTTCAATAAGATTCCTTTACTATCGAGCGGAACAACTTAAGTGAAATGATTTATCCAAAAAATGTCTGTTTCAAAATGGCGTCTACTAAATGAGTATCCAGTAGAGCTGTTGGGGAAAAAATCTACAGTTAGTCCCCACCCATTTTTGTTTGTGGTTACTTCAACTTGGGGCCGGATCTGCTTTGATATGTACATAGCCCAAAGTAGATTCAGGCAGAATTAAATACTTCCGTCATCTTTGTTTGGATGATCTTAACCAACTTCGAGCACAACACGATTGTTCGGTCTGCAATATAGTCCCAACGTTGTGCTCTGGAGTAAATACGCCGAATTCTCTTCCCTACGCTGCAGGAACCGATCTTACAAGAACACATATGTTCTGTAGAATCCTTTCCTCTCTGGATTTACCACACCCCGTCCATGGTCTCACTAACTGCGAAGATAGATATGCTTAAAACACCTATGAATAGTAAGAAACCGGATCAACTCGAACCCCAGTTCCCTGAGATTGCGGTACAGCCAATTCTGAAGGTCAGGGATCAGTCAGTTTGTCCATCTGCCCTTCGTCGACTGATTCCATCTCTCTTACGACCTACGGACATGCGATGCCTTCGTATCCGCCTTACCTGCTTCCGTTTATCTCTCTTTTCCGAACGAGAAGATCCAGGTGTACAAGTCCGGCCATTACACTGACGGCATCATCTAAGACGGTTCTATACCCACACTACCCATTTGACCACCATTTAAGTGCTATTTCCTCTACTAATTAGTAAATATTATCTTTGTTAAATTTTTATCGTATATATTATAATTTAAAATTTTTTTATAAAAAAAAAAGAAGACATTGGAGTATTATGGAATTGACCTTTAAAAAGATTATCATTCATATCCGATGTGTCAAGACATGTTGTAAGGCAGCGTTTACGATTTTGCTAAAGCAATAAAAATGTTTTTGGCACTGGTAAAATTTCCATAATCGATAATTTTATTTTAATTTTCATATTATTAATAAAACTTTGTTAAAAATGTCATTTTGTTAAATTCAATACAAAATTTGGGAGACTGTGAATAAAATTACTAATGTAAGACAATAAGGACAATTTTTGCGATTTTGTTGTAATCGCGAAAATTTTCGATGGAAATATCCATTTTGACCATTTTAACTAGTTTCAGCGTGATGTACGTGCGTATTTTGTATAACTTAAAATTGATTAGCCGTAGAATATTAACATTTTGGGTTTAGGAATGTAACATCTAGTTGTGCTCCTCCCCTTTTGATTGCAATCGATTGAACCAAAAGTGTCCAAAAAAGCCCAAAATCCAAAACAAATTAGCATTTTGGACTTTCTCGTAACTACAGTAATAAGCCGTCATTGAGAACTTTTCTACGATATATCATAAGTGGTACTTATTTTCATTGATTCCAGAGTTATAGCCAGATAAAATTTTAATTAATGAAATATTTGGATCTTATAAGGGGAAGGCACATCGGTTCGAATCACACTTCATCTCCTTTTTTAACCTTTTTTTTAAATTTAAATGTATTGATTTATTAATAATTATTAACCTCTGATTTAAAAAAAAATTATAATTAATAGTAATTCAATTATAACAATAAAAAAATACCTGAAGTTATTAATGAAATAAAATTTTATGTGCTTATTAAAAAAAAAAAAAAAAAATTGTCTATATATTTTAATAGGCGTTCAAGGAAGCCATGTCCACATCAGATTTTGTCGAGTTTTTTTTTATAATAGCAAGAATTTAGATTTAATTGATTATTAAATTGGTTTGGATTAAAACTGTAAATCACAGAGGTAGCCCAACTATTATTTTCTTTGTTATATAAATTTACTAATTAGATTACCAGTTTTTTGGGTTGATAAAAATTTATCTTCCACCCATCAGAAATAGAACCCCAAAATTGTTTTATTTATTAAAAGTTTAAAATAATTTAATTTTACCTTCCTCTTCCTTTAATATTGTGAAATTAGGGTATGTAGTAAACAATTTTACAATATTTTTCTTAATAAGATGGCTGTTTAGGATTCCTTTATTCTTACTATTTTTCTTATTAATTTATTGATGCTTGGAAATTTCTTGTTTACGTATTAATTGATTTATTTTTAATTAAACATGTAAAAGTATTGTAAAAGAAGTTTTGTATGTGTATATGTATATACGCAAAATAGTGATGTGAGGAACGTTAACTATTGGAATTTTTAAAATCTTTCTATAACAGTGTATGGTGTTTCTTTACAATATTATATATATATTGTATGTTATTTAATTGTTTCACCTGAATTCAGGTGAAACATAATAATTATATATATATAATTTTCTTTTGTAAGGTAATATAGGGGCTTTTGTAATACAGGGGCTAAATGCCAATTAGATCACTTAAATGTAATAAATAGATAACATGAATAAATCTAAAAACAAAATGATATAGTTATAGCTACGGGATTCCTACTGCATTCCTTACATGGAATACCGTTCCAGATATTATAATGTCCGTTACTATAAAACTTACTCCTGCTTGAAGGACTCCTTGACGAATTACATCACAAGTCTTTCACAGTATGAAATAGTGAACGTAATGTTACACATGAGAGAACTCATTATATTATGTGTAAAAGTCACGGTTCTGCAAATTTTTTAAAAGAATTTTGAAATATCTATTATAGATGTGAACTTATATTAGAAATATTTTGTTTATTAGAGCAATAGATCCTAACGGACTCACTAAGAACCGCAGTTGATAGAAATCTAGAGGTATAAATATTACAGAAAATACAAACGCAGTACCTTATAATTGTAAGCATATAAAAATAACATTTGGAAGATAACTAATCTCAAGGTTAAGACGATATTAGTTAACTAAATATTAGTGATGAAGTTCATCGATAAAATAAATATAATTTACCATAATTACCAAACAAATTTGGTTTTTTCTTGATCTTTTATTGCTTATTCTTTTTAAGTGAAGTTATTGTGTTGTGCTGAGTTATTAAAAAAGAAACTTAACAATTTTGAAGGTAAAATCTACTCAGAATATTTAGACGATCGATTTAGATGTCATTTTTTAAAAAAAACATTTTCATAAAGAACTTAAGTTCGATAATACTTTAGATCGATATTCGAATGGCTCCAAACCAGAAAATGCTACGCATCCAGATCGCTGTGCATCTGGACCAGCTCGATCAATCTACAGACTTGGAAACCGGTTATCTAAGAAATCTTTAAGCGGCTCCCTCCGCTTCTAAGTGCAGGCTAATTATGACAGCAGTAACTTTCACTTTAATGTATGCAGCCCCTGTTTGGGGTTCCGTGAAAGACAAAAAGCGTAACCTTGATAGGCTGCGAAGTATATATAGGAGATCCCTGTTTGGAATGACTGCGTCATCTTATGACGCAGTCTGTGTGCTGTCTTCTGTTCCCCTATCATTGATTTAATGATTGGGGAGCGCATAGACAGACACGAGGGAAAGGAAAAGGCTGAGGCAACAACAATAGAGAGGAACAAGTGGAAAAACAGATGGACTGTAGGAGATACGGCACAATGGACAAGAAGACTCATAACAGACTTGGATGCCTGGTATAATCACCCGAATGGCGAAGTAAATCACTATATTACCCAGATTTTCAGCGGACATGGGAATTTCGATATATATCTGCAACGGATCAGCAGGCGTGACACGAACGAGTGTATGTTTTGCCACGTTGAAAACATGCCTGAACAAATCATTTTCGCATGCCCGGAGTGGTTGGAATTCAGAGAGAAGGCAGGACTGATTGGGCTTACCCCGGATAATTTAGTGGTGTTTATGTTTAGTTCTCCAGCTAAGTTGATGGCATTCGACAAATTTTCAACAACGATACTCTGCATGAAAGTAAAGAAGATTAGGCGGAGAGGATATTAGGTCTGGTCCGAGCGTAGGTCAGGAGGGCCGGCATACCGAGATGTGTCGGTCGGTGACTCTGTCGAGAGTGGACTAATAGGATCGACTAATAGACGGTGAGGATAGCCACGTTTGTTGTCTCCATTAGTGTGGGCACATGGGCGGGGAGTCAAGACCGAGTCCCAGGGGACGGGGCGGGGGCCGGGGACAGCATAGTCGGATCGATTCACCCTTTCACGGACGTTTGAGGCAAAGACAAATTACAAGAGATCCTGAACCGGCGGATCTCTCACTTGCCATGCCGGATTTCCAGCCGGTAAACGGGGAGGCCCGTAAGAGTCACATGGACACCCCTCTGGGTTGAGAGATACTTATCTTTGGACCGACCCAACGCGGAGGGGAAAAAATCCTGTTTCGTGGATATCCATCTTGTCGCGGCATGAAAATTGTACTTATTTTCCAGGAACGTCTCGTTTCCCTCTATTTTATTTATAATCTTTACACAGAATTCATAACGAGTCACGTTATCTTTATTAGTAAATTCTTGCACGTTGCATCTATAACTGAATCTTTTCAAGTTCAAACGCACGACAGATGGTAGTTCGTGTAATACCTGTTTCACGAGATGCACGTCACGTTGATTTATTATTTTGTACAAAGCTATCTTTAACCTGTTCCAAATCAGCAAGAAACATGCAAGCAATCTGTTGATTTTTCATATCGAACAGAACAGAACAACCGGTCTCAACAAAATTGTATTGCTAAACATGAATTGTAGGTATATTGAAAACTTAAGATTCTAACCATTCTGAGTACGACAATTACTTAGGACTAAAACAAAACTTAAAACAAACAACGAGCATGAACTACCATGCTAGTAGTTGTTCTCAACTGAACCGACCAGACACCCGTTAGCACTTATATGAAGTAATTTGAATAATGGTACTTTGGTTATGTTTTACTACAAAATAATTTTTCAGTCGATTCTGCAAGATTCTGAATAAAACTTTTGTGCACTTTCAACGTTGTAAAGTACTTTTTGAATCACTTTTTACTTAATTATGATAACCGTGTGTATGAAAGCACCCTAACAAGAGATATAAATTACAGGAAAAAAGTAAATATTGTAAAAAATAAAACTTTTTTTTGGTCTTCAGTCATTTGACTGGTTTGATGCAGCTTTCAAGATTCCCTATCTAGTGCCAGTCGTTTCATTTCATTGTACACCCTACATCCTATATCCCTAAAAATGTGTTACACCTATTCCAAACGTTGCCTGCCTACACAATTTTCCAATCTTCCTGTCCCTCAAGTATCAAAGTGAGTATTCCAGGATGCCTTAAATATGTGGCCTATAAGTTTGCCTCTTCTTTTGACTACATTTTACCAAATGAATTTTTCTTCATAAATTTGCCGCAGCACCTCTTTATTTATCACTTTATCCACTATTGTTAGATTTTTAACATTATATTACAGCATCACATTTCAAAAGGTTCTAATCTTTTCTTCACAGATACTCCAATCATCCAAGTGTCAATTCATATAAAGCTACTCTCCAAACATAATGTATACTTTCAAAAATGTTTTCCTGACGTTTAAATTAATTTTTGATGTAAGCAAATTATATTTCTAACTGAAAGCTCATTTCACCTGTACTATTTGGTATTTTATATTGCTCCTGCTTCGTCCCTCTTTAGTAATTCTACTTCCCAAATAACAAAATTCTTCTACCCCCATAATCTTTTCCCTTCTTATTTTTATATTCAGCTGTCCATCTACATTTTTTCTACTGCACTTTCATTTTTTCTTGTTTATTTTCATGTGGTAGTTCTTGTGTAGGACTTCATCTATCCCATTCATTGTTTCCCCTATATCTTTTTTTTACTCTCAGCTTACTACATCATCAGCAAATCATAGCATATTTACACCTTGCACTGTTACTCTGGATCTAAAGTGTTCTTTTCTTTAATCTTCCTTCTCCTATTAATCTGAGCTACAAAATTGCTTCTGTAGTTCCTATACTCTTCCTGAAACCAAATTGGTCTCCTCGTAACACCTCTTCCATTCACCTCTCAATTCTACTGCACGGAATTCTAGTTAAGATTCTCTATGCATGAGTAATTAAGCTAATTATTCTGTATTCTTCAAATTTATCTTCTCCTACTGCATTTTGTATCATGACAATAACACTCTTTTTGAAGACTGATGGAACTTCCCCTTTTTCGTAAATATTACACTAGTTTATGTAATCTATCTATCACTTCCTCACCTGCACTGTGCAGTAATTCTGCTGGAATCCCATCTACCCCAAGGCCCTTTCTGTCATTAAGATCTTTTAATGCTCTCTTAAATTCAGATCTCAGTATTGTATCTGCCTTTTCATCCTCTTCGACTTCCTTTTCTTCCTTTTTAACAGCAGTTTCGAATTCATTTCCACCATGTAACTCTTCAATGTATTCAACCCATCTATTGACTTTTTCTTTTATATTATAAATCAATATACCATCTTTGTTTAACATATTATTAGATTTTAATTTATGTACCACAAAATTCTCCTTAACTCTCTTGTATGCTCCGTCTATTTTACCAATGATCATTTCTCTTTCCACTTCTGAACACTTTTCTTTAATCCACTCTTCTTTCACTAATTTTTACTTTATGTTTATATTATTGTTAATTGTCAATAGTTCCTTTTGCCTTCTTCATCACTAGTTCTTATACTTTCTATGTTCATCCATCAGCTGCAATATATCCTCTGATATCCAAAATTTTCAACCAGTACTCTTTGATCCGCAGAAGTTCAATTCTGCTGATTTAAGAGTTTCCTTTTTAAGATTCTCCCATTCTTCTTCTATATTTTCTACCTTATCTTTTTTATTCAGACCTCTTGCAATGTCTTCCTCAAAAATCTTCTTTACTTCCTCTTCCTCAAGCTTCTCTAAATTTCATTGATTCATCTGAACCTTTACTTCAGGTTTTTAAACTTCAACCTACTTTTCATTATCACTACATTATGGTCACTATCAATGTCTGCTCCAGGATAAGCTTTGCAGTCAATGAATTGATTTCTAAATGTTTGTTTAACCATAAATAATCTATCTAATGTATAATCTAATCTTAATGTAATCTAATCTAAATGTATAGTCTATATAATTCCTTGCAGTATCACTTAGCTTTTTCCATGTGTATATTCTTGTATTATAATTTAAAACTGGGTGTGGGTAAATTATACTTTGTGCAAAACTCAATAAGTCAGTCCCCTCTTTGATTCCTTTTGCCCAGCCTGTATTCACCCACTATATTTCCTTCCTTGCCTTTTTCATTGTTTGCATTCCAATCTCCAAGTATTATTAAGTTTTCATCCCCTTTTATGTGTTTAACTACTTTGTCAATTTCTTCATATACACACTCTACTTCATCATCATGGGCACTTGTAGGCATATATAACTTTGCGCAGTGGCGATATCTTAACCAATGAAATTCATCTGAGGTGCGATTATTGCTAGTTGAAAAAAAACTTGTAGGTATAGAAGTAAATGGTTGTTGTCGACTAAGGTTTTTATTTTATACTAATTATAATGATTCTATCATTATGTTTTTTTAAAATACTCTACTCTCTTCTCTATCTTCTTGGTTATTACAAAGCCTCCTCCTACCTGCCCTTTATTTGAAGCCAAGTTAATTATTATAAAGTCATCTGACCCAAAGTCGTTTTCCTCTTCCCATTGATCCTCACTAATTCCTGCTACATCTAGATTTAACCTATCCATTTCCTTTTTTTAAATTTTCTATCCTACCATTCTTTTTTAGATTTCTAACATTCCACACTCTGACTCATAGAATGTTATTTTTTAATTTTCTGGTGACCCTTCATTAGTAGTCCCCACCCAGAGATCCAAACAGGGGATTAGTTTACCTCCCGAGTATTTTACCAAGGAAGGCGCCTCCATGTTTGTTACATGAAATGTAGAAAACTACATTTTGTTGGGGAGAAAAACAGTTATAGTCTTTCTTTGCTTTCAGCTGTACAGTAATCAGAAGATTAAGTGATGTTGATATGGCCGTTTAAGTCCTCTTGACCTTCACTCTTAACAGCTACTGAAAGAGCTGCTGCCCTCTTTCAGGAATTTAATAAGGAGATTATTAAGGAAACAATGAGTGAAGTAATTTCTTGTTCCTTTCTTCAATAATCCGATTGCAATTTACATAAAAACACCATGCCAAGCCGTAGAATTGTAAGAAACATTTAGCACTATAAGTGGAACTTGCTTTAGTTATCGAAGTGGATATCATCACTACTTTTAGGAAAAGCAACTTTGAATCTTATCTTATATCTCAGAAGAGTTATTTTATACTATAGTCATAAGAAATACTAGATCTGAGTTGTCAAAAAAAGAATTTATGTACTCTTTTACTAAAGCATTGTAATACAATACAGTACATGTGCATACAATACATGCATTGTAATACATGTAAATTGCCGAGTTTCAATAGTTTTAAACATTCTGCTATGAGACACATGTTACTACCAAATACATTACAGTCATTTTAAATAATTCCAAGAATCCTCCCTCTATACTAGTGTGGGTAAATAAAAAGTAGTCTTAAGCCTTTTGTGTACGAGATAGCGTTAGCGTATTCATGCCAAAATCGAGGAAGGAAGGCATGTAAGAAGTCATGATATCGGCAATGACCTAAAAATCTATCACCTAACAGCATTATACCACTTTAAGAAAGCTGGATTCAAAAAGAATCTCGACGTTTGGGTGCCGCATAACCTGATTTAAAAAAATTTATTCGATCTAATTTCTTTTGTGCGAATCTCAACTAAAACGAATCCTTTCTGAAGCGGTTTATCGAGAGTGATAAAAAAGGATAACCTATTACAACATGTGCGTAAAAGATCGTGGTCTAAGCGAGAAGAAGCTCCACGATCTGGGGCAAAGCCCACACTTACGCCCAGGAAGATTATGCTGTGCGTTTGGAGGGACTGGAATGGCATCGTGTATCACGAGCTGCTGCCGCCATGCAGAACGTTAAACAAAGGCCAGTACTGGCGGATTAGTGTGATTGTATCTAGCAATTAAAAAGAAACTCTCTGGAACGATCAACAGAAAGGGTGTTTTATACCGTGTTTACAATGCCAGACCGCATACATCTTTAACGACCCGTCAGAAATCGAAAGAACTTGACTGGAAGGTTTTATTGCATCCACCGTATAGCCCGAACTTGGAACCGTTAGACTACCATTTGTTTTGGTCTCTGCAGAATTTCGGGAACGGTGTTAAGTTAGTTTCAAAAGAGGCCTGTGAAAACCACACGTCACAATTTTTTTTTACCAAAACCTCAGTAGTGTACACCGAAGGGATTATGGTGTTGCCGAAAAAATGGCAGAAAGTCATTGAAAAAATAGTCCAAATGTGCTCTCATAATGTTATTTTCCAGTAACCATAAATGTGTTTTCAATTTTAACCTCCAAAGGCTCAGTACTTTTTAGACAATCTAATGTATTTTTCTATACTAGAAATATTGAGAAGTAAATTAATTTTCCTTTAATTTCTTCGTTAAATGTAATATATATTCTGTTTCAGATCACGTATATATCAAAATACAGATGATATTTACCTTTAATAATACTTTTACAATAACCATTACGATTGGGATTGATATTCTAAGGCCACAAATTAATAGTATCCTATTAATATAATAGGATAAATATAGTAAAGTAATATAATAAATAATAAGATAATATATAAATAAGTTATATTTCACAAAAGTATATCCGTTTGTATATTTCTCTCGCTGGCAGCCAAGTAATTGGAAGAAGCAATTTAAAATCGTTGGGAAACATTTAATACCTACCGGTTCCGGAAGTTAAAAAAAAAAAATAAATAAATAAATAAACATCCACATTAATCTTAAGTAGGTTAAAGTTTTATTTAACTTAAAAGCTTACTAAATTTAAAAAAAAAACTATGGATATAAAAGAAAACAAAAAAAATGCAAAAAAAAAAAAATCATATTCTCTTTATTATTATTATTTAAATTTTGTTTGGCTTTTAATTGTGAAGTTCTAAAAATATTATTTTCGCATCTACCTTTACTCACGTCCATAAAATTATTTTGACTTTTTTAAAATTAAATTGATTTTTTTTAAATTTAACTGTGCATGTGCACAAAATAAATAATCTTTTCATACTTATGGCCTTGGTAAGTAATTTAATTTTTTTTTTTTGTCAGGATGGTAAAATGTAAATAAAAGGAAATGTAAAGAAGATATTGCAATAATAGTATAAGGCTCATAGGAATACTGTTGATGTATTTATCATTTTCATTTTATGCAGGTTTTAAAATTGAATGGCAAAAACAATTCGTTAGCGTAGCGTGTATATTGTGCGAAGGACATCCACTTTCCATTTCTATTACGGTATTATTTTTGTTTATTTTGTTAATAGTTTACGTTTTCAAATGTTTTGTATTATTCATAATAATAATTAGTTAAAACAAGTTTTATTTTTATTGTAGATAAATTTTTATTGTTATGAAACATGTCTAATACAGAATATATTATTTATAAATATATTACATTTTAACATAATAAATGAGGCTCTTTCAATAATTAATGAGACAAATGACATGAGGAAAAACATTTAATATAATAAACTGAAACTTTATATCTTATAATCAATATATTTAAAATCTTTCAAGTCGGGACCCATAATATAAAAAATATCAGCTGTTCACAAAGAATTTTCATTATTGTAACCTTTTTGTTTATTTAAAAATTTCTGTTTGAAACACTAACGTGGGGGAAAAATAGCGTGTTTTAATAAGATTTTTATTTTTTGAGGTGTAAACGGACCGAAATTGTTATTTTAAAATATGTTAAAAAGTATATTATCCTTAAAAAATTTTTATAAATAAAAGGTTTTATAAAGTTTTACAATTTTTATTAAATCGGCCCAACCAAGTGTCACATATTTCCATTGTATAGGAAGATCGATTGAACTTTTGATTAACGCTTTGCAAAATTATATAAGGTAGTCTCAATAAGAACCGGTATTTCAATATTACTCGCCATTTTTTAACTACAAAATTCTAAGCCGCCATATTTGATGTCTTAGTGAGTCTTAGAGCTTATTAGAAATACCATTTTACACGTTAAAGGAACGTTCATTTATTGTATAAACCCATTACAAAAATCGGAATTGTTTGCCGGAAACAATGAAAAAATTGCTACTAATTTCGGTAGACACAATGCCCCATTTCCGTTAACTGTTGAGTTGATTAAAAGGTTTGAGCATACGTAATCCATCAAAGATGACCTCTGCAATTTGCATAGAAAACCGCTGCATTGAGTGAACGTGTAACAATTTATCCTTAAAACATCAATAGGCCATAGAGTACAACTATTACACATCTCGCAGACTACGGTATAGCTAGTTTTGACAAAATACCTTTTCCTTCACGCATACAAAATTCAATTAAGACATCTGTTTCCTAGAGACAATAAAAAACGAAGAGATCTCGTCAATTGGGTGTTGGAGCATATGAAAGTAAATGAATTTCAACGGAAAATAATTTTTAGTGTTGAGGTTTATTTCCACCTTAACGGTTTCGTGAATAAAAAATTGTTGAATTTTGAGCAATGAAAACCCAGTAGTTCACATTTATTCCATGTTATTTGGCCCAATTTCAAGAATTTCGCTGGTGCAACTGTTGCAGTGTATGCTGTTCGTTATCTTGCGATGCTCAAGAATTTTTTTTTTGTCAAAATTGGAAGAAATTGACATAGAAGATACAGTATATGCTTTCATCAGGAAGGTTCGTGAAACCATACAATTATTGTTGACCATACTTCCAGGTCGTGTAGTCTCTCATTTTGGAGATCAGTACTGGTTAGAAAGATCGTGCGATTTAATACCTTGCGTTTACTTTTTGTGGGTTTATTTGATGAGTAACGTGTATGCCAGTAACCCATAAATACTTTATAGAGTTTAAGAACGAAATTCGACGCTATACTGAAGAAATTGACTTTACACGTAAAAAGTACTTAAAAATTTCATTAACAGTGGACGTCTGCCGGCGAAGCCATGGCGGCCTTATTTGGTCGATATATTATTCCAAATTTATCTTCTTACATTGTACTTTATATTACTAGAAAAATATCAAGTATTATTGACAAAAAAGCGGCTTTTTTTCTTAATTAAAATACAGGTTCTTATTGAGATATTCTTTTAGTGATGTTATTCGCAAGGAAAAAGGCATAAATATTAAGGAAATCGCTGAAATTTGTAGTGCGAATATCGGCGTTGTCCATTAAATTATCCATGATAAGCTGATTACCGAAAAACGTATTTGAGATGGATTCAAAGAGTCATCTCAAAATCATAAACGTATCGAAATTCACATCTGTACGGAACTTACAAAACGGTTTTTAGCGGAAGTCAATGTTCTTTTGTTTTTTTTTACCTCATACTCGTAGATCACATAATAAGTTGATCACATAATAACTTCAGATGAAACTAGGATTCATCATTTTTAGTCGGAATCATCATTTTGAGTCGAAATCCAAATTTTTGTCAGTATAAAGTTTGATTCCACTAGAAGTAAAATTATTAAGTTTTAGGGGGGTATAAATTGCTGTGCAGTCCTTGCCACATAAAATCACTTAAAACTAATACACTAAAAACACATTCTTTCCAACGAAATGGTGTCAAAACTTTCAGATGCTGCAATATCACAAATATTAAAAACACATTTTCATATTTTACAATATTTATATTACAATTCTTTTTTTACAAAAGTCTCTGAGCTTTTTCTCATAGAAACTATTTCATTATTTAATCCTTTCGCCTAGGTTTACCCGTAGTCCATCCTTTTTTGCTTCTTTTTTTGCATCTTCCTGAACGCCTCGATATCGAATTCGTATACTTCGGAGATTGATTCTTTCGATCATCCGCAGTAAATTACGGATGATGTCTTGCTGCCGATATCACATGATACCGGCTGGTATGATGCGGTCAGTAGTGCATCGAAGTTGAGACTTGGGGCGGGTAAACTCCTTGCCATCGTAGTTAAAAGGCCTCCTTTTTTTTTAAAGGAGTGTCACACTCTAAGTGTGAGCCCGAAAGGCGTCACACTTCTATTAAGCCCTAAAGGGCTCCATTTTTTCCTAAATCCTCTTTTTCTAATATTTTTCTTAATATCTTCTTAGTTCCCTGAATGAGGATTTTTTTTCAATTTCTACTTTGACTTCTGGCTTTTTCTCTATTCTGCATTCTTTGTCTTTCGCCTTGGAACTGGTCAAAGGTCAATTCCTCAGGGGAGACAAACTCTTTTGTTTAATAACTGCTGTTTTCTCCCATTTTGGGCTTTCTTCTCTGGTTGGACGATTTTCAAGTTTGCTGCTTTCAACAATACTTGCTAACGCCGGTGTAATCTCAGCAATCATATCCTTCGCTTTGAAAGAAGTTGCAGGAGTTGACACAGTATC